>SNQJ01S0008856.1:160138-176519 GCA_010110895.2 Picea sitchensis | reverse complement strand
AGTACGTGGTAGACTAAAAATATCATTTAGAAACACATAATTTCATGTACCTTCATTAATTTTTTTTTTTTGTAGTTTATATGCATGAATCTTAATAGGACATTGCTTTCCATTAATTTATATTTTATAGATTGGGTTTTGGGGATCAATTGAGAGTGATGTGAGGGGGAGGGGAGGGGCCATGTGATATTACACCTTCACGTGATTTTCCTTGTTAAGTAGAGGATAAATTATTCTTGAAACCAAGAGAAGCTCTTTCATTTTTATACCATCATGATCATATAAGATTTCATCAATATTGTTACCTATTTGAATCTTCTTAGAATTGAAATTCATTACATAGTTGTTGAAAAAACACAAAAGACTTATGTAGAGGATATTAATTTTGTCTTTTTGTGGGACATTTTATTCCATTATTATTTTTTGTAAAACAATAACAAGGAACTAAAATTGCACAAGGAATAGACACCGACAACAGGGACCTGTGAAAGGGGCCAACGTTGAAATTATTTCAAACAGTTTCTCTATGCATTGAAATTTGTCATGGATAGAATATTTGCATGCCTTAACGGTATGGGAGGGTTTCTGGACTAAAGTTTGAGTGACACACCCACTTTCTTCCATCATCAATTCATCATGTGAACCATAAACCCTAATTTTCTTTCAGAGTACCCAATTTGGTTGATGCAAGTTTTAGGCTTTCGCCAGTCTTCTTCATTTTGATTTCAGGTTCTACATTAATGTATATGCAATGTATCTGTTTCATAGTTTTGATGAAAAATACATCTATTTCGTTGATTGATTAATCAACACCATCAAGATACAAGAGGCGGGAAACAGTGACATGTGAATGGGGCCAACGTTGAAATGTTTTCAAACTGTATCTGTATGCATTGAAATTTGACCTAGATAGACTAATCGCATGACTTAACGATATGGGAGGGTTTCTGGACTCAAATTTCACTGACACACCCACTTTCTTCCATCATCAATTCATCATGGAAACCATAAACCCTATTTTTCATATGTTCTAGTAGATATGTTAATGATTCCAAGTTTCATATTTGTATTTGACTGAAGGTCCAACTAGATTGCAAAGTATCACATTGAGATTTCAAGTTGATAAACCAAATATGAAATGAATCCAAGAATCATTTGATATCGTCTCAAGAGAGACGAATGTAAAAAATATTGCGACGAATATGCTATACTATCGACGAAAAAAGTTTGTCGATGGTATAGCTAATTCGTCGCAAGAATATTGTGTCTAATTTGAATTGTGTTACATGGTTTTCAAGGAGTGTAGGGATTATATTATGGTGCAATGTATTTTAGTATATAAGAACAATCTCTATGCCAAACCTCAAAATGGATAGTACCATATCTTGTTCATAAGACAAATATTCTTGGTATGTTTCCTTTGTGAATATGGTGGCTCAAGCCCTCAATACACATGATGCC
Organism: Picea sitchensis; assembly: GCA_010110895.2. Classification (NCBI taxonomy): domain Eukaryota; kingdom Viridiplantae; phylum Streptophyta; class Pinopsida; order Pinales; family Pinaceae; genus Picea; species Picea sitchensis. Next base: position 175,058 of record SNQJ01S0008856.1, on the reverse strand, counting down.
AAACAATGGAATGTAACAATTTTACTATTGAATGTAAATTTTATGTCACCCATGGTTAAGGAAATAACTTAAGGTTATTAGGTCCTATTTGAATCTTCTTAGAATTGATATTTGTTACATAGTCGTTGAAAAAAGATAAAAGACTTATGTAGCGGATATAAATTTGGTCTTTGTGTGGGACATTTTATGCGATTAGTATGTAATATTGTGAAAACATAGTGGATATTAGGGAGTACAACATGTTCAAGGAACGAGGAACCAAAATTTCACGAGGACTAAACACCAGCAACAAGGACCTGCGAATGGGGCCAACGTTGAAATTTTCTCAAACAGTTTTTGTATGCACTGAAATTTGTCATGGATAGAATATTGGCATTCCTTAATGATATGGGAGGGTTTCTGGACTCAAATTTGAATGATACACCCACTTTCTTCCATCACCAATTCATCATGTAAATCATAAACCCTAATTTTCTTTCAGAGTACCCAATTTGGTTGACGCAAGTTTTAGGATTTTGTAGGTATTTCTTCATTTTTCTTTCAGGTTATACATTAATGTATATACAATGTATCTGGGTCATATTTGTGATGAAAAAACCCTCTATTTTGTTTATTTCTTAATCAACACCATCAAGATACTAGAGGCGGGAAACAATGACATGTGAATGGGGCCAACGTTGAAATGTTTTCAAACTGTATCTGTATGCATTCAAATTTGACCTGGATAGACTAATCCCATGCCTTAACAATATGGGAGGGTTTCTAGACTCAAATTTGACTGACACACCCACTTTCCTCCATCATCAATTCATCATGGAAACCATAAACCGTTTTCTTCATATGTTCTAGTAAATATGTTAATGATTCCAAGTTTCATATTTGTATTTGACTGAAGGTCCATCTAGCTTTCAAAGTATCAAATTGAGATTTAAAGTTGATAAAAAAAATATGAAACGAATCCAATAATCATTTGATATCGTCGCAAGAGAGACGAATGTAAATAATCTTGCAAGGAATTTGCTATACTATCGACAAAAAACGTTCGTCGATAGTATAGCTAATTCGTCGCAAGAATATTGTTTCTAATTTTAATGGTTTTACATGGTTTTCAAGGAGTGTAGGGATTATAATATGGTTCAATGTAGTGTAGTCTATAATAACAATCTCTATGCAAAACCTCAAAATGGATAGTACCATATGTTGTTAATAAGACACATATTCTTGATATGTTTCCTTTGTGGATATGGTGGCTCAAGCCCTCAGTACACATGATGCCAAACAATGAAATGTAACGATTTTACTATTGAATGATAGTGTTATGTGACCAATGGTTAAGTAAATAACTTAATTTTCTTAGGTCCTATTTGAATCTTCTTAGAATTGAGATCTATTACAGAGTCCTTGATAAAAGACAAAAGACTTATGTAGAAGATATTAATTTGGTCTTTGTGTGGGATATTTTAACCCATTAGTATGTAATTTTGTACAAAAATAATGGATCTTATAGAATACACCATGGTCAAGGAATGATGAACGAGGAATGGAAATTGCACGAGGAATAGACACCGGCAACAGGGACCTGCAAATGGGGCCAGCATTGAACATTTTTCAAACAGTTTATGTATGCACTGAAATTTGTCATGGATAGACTATTGGCATGCCTTAACGATATGTGAGGGTTTCTGGACTCAAATTTGAGAGACACACCTACTTTATTCCATCATCAATTCATCATGCAAACCATAAACCCTAATTTTCTTTCAGAGCACCCAATTTGGTTGACGCAAGTTTTAGGCTTTCGTCGGTCTTTCTTCATTTTTCTTTCAGGTTCTACATTAATGTATATACAATGAATCTGCATCATAGTTGTGATGAAAAATCCCTCTATTTCATTGATTGTTTAATCAACACCATCAAGATACTAGAGGCGGGCAACAGTGACATGTGAATGGGTCTAACGTTGAAATTTTTTCAAGATGTATCTGTATGCATTCAAATTTGACCTGGATAGACTAATCACATGCCTTAACGATATGGGAGTGTTTCTAGACTCAAATTTGATTGACACGCCCACTTTCTTCCATCATCAACTCATCATGGAAACTATAAACCCTATTTTTCATATGTTCTAGTAGATATGTTAATGATTCCAAGTTTCATATTTGTATTTGACTGAAGGTCTAGCTAGCTTGAAAAGTATCAAATTGAGATTTAAAGTTGATAAATCAAATATGAAATGAATCCAAGCATCATTTGATATCGTCTCAAGAGAGACGAATGTAAAAAATATTGCGACGAATATGCTATACTATCGACGAAAAAAGTTTGTCGATGGTATAGCTAATTCGTCGCAAGAATATTGTGTCTAATTTGAATTGTGTTACATGGTTTTAAAGGAGTGTAGGGATTATATTATGGTGCAATGTATTTTAGTATATAAGAACAATCTCTATGCCAAACCTCAAAATGGATAGTACCATATCATGTTCATAAGACAAATATTCTTGGTATGTTTCCTTTGTGGATATGGTGGCTCAAGCCCTCAGTACACATGATGCCAAACAATGAAATGTAACAATTTTACTATTGAATGATAGTGTTATGTCACCCATGGTTAAGGAAATAACTTAAGGTTCTTAGGTCCTATTTGAATCTTCTTAGAATTGAGATCTGTTACATAGTCCTTGAAAAAAGACAAAAGACTTATGTAGCAGATATTAATTTGGTATTTGTGTGGGACAGTTTATGCCATTAGTATGTAATTTTGTACAAAAATAATGGATATTGGGGACTACACCATGCTCAAGGAATTAGGAATGAGGAATGATGAACGAGGAACGAAAATTGGACAAGGACTAGACACCGACAATAGGGACCTGTGAATGGGGTCGACGTTGAAATTTTTTCAAACAGTTTCTATATGAAATGAAATTTGTCATATATAGACTATTGGCATGCAATAAAAATATGGGAGGGTTTCTAGACTCAAATTTGAGTGACACGCCCAATTTCTTCCATCATCAATTCATCATGTAAACCATAAACCCTAATTTTCTTTCAGAGTACCCAATTTGGTTGACGCAAGTTTTAGGATTTCATCGATATTTATTCATTTTGATTCCAAGTTCTACATTAATGCATATACAATTTATATGCGTCACAGTTGTGATTAAAAATCCCTTTATTTCCTTGATTTCTTAATCAACACCATCAATATACTAGAGTCGGGCAACAATGACATGTGAATGGGGCCAACGTTGAAATGTTTTCAAATTGTATCTGTATGCATTGAAATTTGACATGGATAGACTAATCACATGCCTTAATGATATGGGAGGGTTTATGGACTCAAATTTGATTGACACACCCACTTTCTTCCATCATCAATTCATCATGGAAACCATAAACTCTATTTTTCATATGTTCTAGTAGATATGTTAATGATTCCAAGTTTCATATTTGTATTTGACTGAAGGTCCAACTAGATTGCAAAGTACGAAATTGATATTTCAAGTTGATAAACCAAATATGAAATGAATCGAAGCATCATTTGATATTGTCACAAATGTAAAAAATATTGCGACGAATATGCTATACTATCGACGAAAAACGTTCGTCGATAGTATAGCTAATTTGTCGCAAGAATATTGTGTCTAATTTGAATGGTGTTACATGGTTTTCAAGGAGTGTAGGGATTAAATTATTGTTCAATGTAGTGTAGTATATAAGAACAATCTCTATGCCAAACCTCAAAATGGATAGTATCATATCTTGTTCATAAGACAAATATTCTTGGTATGTTTCCTTTGTGGATATGGTGGCTCAAGCCCTCAGTACACATGATGCCAAACAATGAAATGTAACAATTTTACTATTGAATGATAGTGTTATGTCACCCATGTTTAAGGAAAKAACTTAAGGTTCTTACGTCCTATTTGAATCTTATTATAATTGAGATCTGTTGCATAGTCCTTGAAAAAAGACAAAAGACTTATGTAGCGGATATTAATTTAGTCTTTGTGTGGGGCATTTTATGTCATTAGTATGTAATTTTGTACAAAACTATTGGATATTGGGTAATACACCATGGTAAAGGAATGAGGAATGAGGAATGAGGAATGAGGAATGAGTAATGAGGAACACATAACAAGGAACAAGGAACATAAATTGTACTAGGACTTGACACCGACAATAGTGGCATGTGAATGGGGCCAACATTGAAAATTTTCAAACAGTTTATGTATGCATTGAAATTTGTCATGGATATACTATTTTCATGCCTTAACTATATGGTAGGGTTTATGGACTCTAATTTCACTCACACACCCACTTTCTTCCGTCATAAATTCATCATGTAAACCATAAACCCTAATTTTCTTTCAAAGTACACAATTTGGTTGACGCAAGTTTTAATTTTTCATCAGTCCTTCTTCATTTTTCTTTCAAGTTCTACATTAATGTATATACAATGTGTCTGTGTCATATTTGTGATTAAAAATCCCTCTTTTTCGTTGATTTCTTGATCAACACCATAAAAATACTAGAGTCGGGCAACATTGACATGTGAATGTGGCCAACGTTGAAATTTTTTCAAACTGTATCTGTATGCATTGAAATTTGACATGGATAGGCTATTCACATGCCTTAATGATATGGTATGGTTTCTGGAATCAAATTTCACTCACACACCCACTTTATTCCATCATCATATCATCATGGAAACCATCCATAGGCACAAAGACACAAAAATTATTTTAATAGTATGTATGTCCATCCCTGTCCTACTAGTCAACTTAGGGTTTCCTACTAACTATGATGGTACCATTAATTCCCTATGGTGAAAATGAGCACATAAATTATTTTAACAGTATGTATGTCCATCCCTGTCCTACTAGTCAACTTAGTGTTTCTACTAAATACGATGGTAACATTAACTCTTGGCCCAAGGAAATTTTGATCCAAAGGATTTGTAAAAAGATTGCATGAAAACCATGTTATTGTCTAGTGATTGCTTCTCTTATAGGATAGTAAGGAAGGAGTCATATACAAATTTTCCATTTTCAATCCTCAGATAATCCACCAAGACATTTTTTTTGGATGAGGTAGGTAAGGGTTTCAATAACCATCACATAAAGGGTTAGTGCAAAAGGGAATCCTCGACGACTAGAGTGGAAAGTAGTCTTGTGTGATAAATTGATCATCAACCATCTCTTTGAGGGTAGTCATTAATTCAACCAACATTATAAGCCTTTGATCACATACCCATTATTTCTTTTGTATCGACTTTCTTGGGACTACGTCAACACAAGTTTGCATATACAAATTTCTTTCCTTTATTATAATTCCTTGAGATTGAAAACATAGTTTGTAATGATTAAAAAACTATTTTTCAATGTTCCCCTAGTCAATTATTCTATTGTTTTTTTATTTTGAGGGCCTTAATATGCTTCACAAATTCCTTGGAAGTTAGATCTTTGAAAAATATCATAGTAGGATTCTCAGATATCTTAAGCCAATGGAACCCAACTTTTATTTCCCCCCCCTTACTTTATATGTCTCATCAACCTTTAGTATTTGTCATTGTTTGGTCAATTGATATTCACTGAGGGGATAAGCTGAGGCATTCTTGAAATTTCCTCAAGCTCTTGCAATATTTCCTTGTATTTTATTCTTCTAAATGTCGTCAACTATCTACCATAACATCTAAGCAAGGAAATGATTTTTCTAATGGAGTATTCCCACCAAATAATTCAACCTTTGTCCCCTCGGGGCCTTGGACTTAGCTTCCATATTCTTTTGATAGATTCAACATGTGATTTATGCTTCAAATGAGAGATGTTAAACTTGAATCAAGAGTTGAATAGTGTGGGCTTTCAAATCCCTAGGAAATGGAGAAAAATATCAACTAGTGATTAGATAAAGTGATATATCCCACTACCTAATATAACCATATTCTCTCATGGTTAAAGAAGAAGAAGTTATGATCTATCTATTTTTTTCAAAACTTACTTGTTTCTTTTTTTGGAATAAACCAATTGAACCAAAGCCCCAATGAATTGTTTTGACATAATTTGGACAAATTACTCAAAGTGATGAATAAAGTTGAAACCTAGTAACCCTAACTCTTATAAACACAAAAATCAATTCCATACAAAACATCTCAGCTTACTGTCTAAACCATGGATTTGTGATCAGGGTTAGTAATCCCCCAAGCATTCAATGATAATGTCTTCATTGGGAACCTTAAAAAAAATTGTCTCCTTTCTTTTCCACTCAAAAGTGTCAAATGGGTTTTGAGGATTCACAATATGCATATGGGGTGAGAAATAATCAATCAAATTCATGTTTATTGGCTTCTTACGAGAGCCACTGCACATGGATGTTTGAAAATAAACCAAATTTTGGGGTGGATAGCTTCCTCCACTCCCCTATTGAACAACGGGTTAGGAAATTCTAGGTTGATCCCCAAACACACCATTAAGGCTAGAAAGCTTCTCTTAGATCAAACCTAGGATAGCTATGGATCTAAGCTATTCTTCTAGCGTTAAGCAATGGATCCAAATGTTTTGTCCTAGTTTATATCCCCCATTTTAACCACTTTCGTCCATCCATTAATGTTTATATGCAATCAATCAATCAATCCCTCTTTTGATTCATTGTTTAATCAACACCATAAAAATATTTGTTTCCTTAAAGCTAATTGTTGGGGTAAATATTCAAGAAAATATGTTATGGTAGGGAGATACAATAGGTCATGGGAAGTAAATCATCATACCAACTTAAACATCACCTCTTTCTCGACCCAACCATCATTTTCTCATTATAGATTTGGGATCTCAAAAAGTAATTTTTGTTAATTGTTGCAGGCTTAGTCATAGTAGGAAAGATCATTGATTAAATAATATAATTGGTAGCTCCTTCCCATATTAGGATGTGTTTTAATAGATTTTTATTAAGGCTTAATATTAATATTAAGGTTTAATAGATATTAAGTTTTAACTTTTAATATTATATTAAGTTTTCATTGTATTTAATATATATATATATATATATATATATAATATTTACATATATAATATAGAGAATATAGAATATATAGTATATTATATATATTAATTATATTTAATACAATAAAACATAAAAACTAAAACAAAAAAAAACTAAAAAAAAAATTCAATAAACTCTTGCATGCCCATTCATACTAGTAGAGTATAAGCCAACGCCCATTCCACGAGCCAAGACTAGTAAATCTAGAAGAAAAAACCCGCCCATTCCAAGACTAGAAGAGAGGGAGTGGTCACACTCATTCTGGCCAAGACTAGTAGAGAAGATAAACCCCATGACAAGCATATCAAATCCCCTCACCAATGACAAAGAGAGTCGAAGGAGGCCTTATCCAACAAATTTGGACATCGACAAAGGAATAGGATCCCTATACATCCAAACTCGACAACGATTGTGGAGTGGAGATACCCAGGGGTTAACATCATGCCGCCAAAATCAGTAATTTCATAGTTACAAGCTCTCCAATCTCTGAGTTTTTTACTAATTTCTTTCTTTCTACTCATGGAGGGCATAAGACTATCTGAAACCCTAAAATGATTCTTTTTTTTGCTTGAAAATGACCATAAATGTTAATTTCGAGATGGTATCCATGAGGTTGTAGTAAAATATATCTCGCGCAGAATAGAAACCCACGTGAAACCTAGTTAGAGTTATTGAGTATATATGAAATAGACCATCCAAAATTACTAGTTACAACATTCCCATCTGTGCTCATAATTTGAAATCTAGATACGGGCCAAATACATTAATTCAGGGGTTCCACCAACTTCCTATCAATGACGTTTTGATTAGTTGTTGTGTCAATCAACATAACCACATTGTCTTCTGTATGTCTCCTTAAATTTTGAGTATTTGAAGGGTGTTGATACCTGCTAGGGCATGTAGTGATATGGTGCTTATGTCTTTTTCTATGGAATGATTTTGAAGGCTCTCTCCTCTTAAAAATATTCATTTGTGTTATCTTCAATTTCCATGAGATGAATTTCCTTACATTTATGATTCTAGGACCAGTTGCTATCATAAAATTAGGAAAATCCCTTGGTTCAACGTTTTGGAATTGCTTGCTCTGGGGAAAAATGAGTCATGTGTGATGATGCAATAGTAACGATTATGCCTCTTTCTCATGAACCTAATGAACATCCTTAGAATTTGTAGGTATCCAAGAGTTTTACCTCAATGCATTTAGACATTTGGATGGATTGATTCATGTTTTTAGGTGGTGAACTTTGACCTTTTGATAAATCACATTCTTCAAGCCTCTAATATGCACTTTATAAGTTGATCCTCATCCGACTTATTGACTCATGTAGATAGACAATGGTGTTGCATATTGTATTCGATAACTGAACACACATGGTGTAACTTATTTACTTGGATAATACAATCCTTGGTCCATATATTTTCTTAATGAGCCATCATGTCACCAACAAATTATTCCCATGAGTACACCCTTCCTCATGATCTTATTTTGAGCACCCATTGGTACCATTGATATGCCTCTTGTTTAATATAAAATAAAGTAGGAGTCACACATCCATATTAAGGAACTTGGTGGATCTCAAAATATTGCTCCATTTGGTTGATCCATGACTATACATCATTTCCATCAAACCTCCTAAGTTCAATTTTTGGTAATGTAAACCGTGGACTGTAGTTGGTGTTGTTGGAGCCTAAATTGGAGCTAAATTATTCCCATCATTAATGGATGGATTGGATTTACTAGAATTTTTTTTCTCTATTTCTTGCAATATCTCTAGAATATTATTTTCACTTTCAATGAGATCTATGCCAACATGAACATTAGCTTCTATGATTTCGATATTAAAATCTTGAATTTGTTTTTTGAATTGATCTTCAAGTCCTTGGACTCACTTGATAAAGAACTACACACATTGATTTTTTACACTATTGATTGTTGATTGCACCTCTTTGAAAGATAGACTTGAACTATCATTAGTGTTTGAATTCTTGCTTAGCATTCCCCCCCCCTACTATTATCCCCCATCGTAGCTATTTTATTTAGGGTGGAAATGATTTTGACTTGGAGGATTCCAAAATATCACAATTTATAATGAAAAAATATTTGGTAGATATCCTTTTTTCATTATGGTTTTGAGGCCACAACTTAAAATGGTCACAACTTCATTCATATTTCTAAGAAACACTAATATAACCATAGTTCAAAAACATCATCAAAACTCTACTTTTAATGGTAGGAGTTTATCATACACTAGCAAAAAAAACCCAAAACCTTTGATTTATCATACACTGGCTCTTAAGGATTTGGGAAGGTTTGACTCTTTCATCTTTCCCTTACTCTCTATATGTATATCTTATTTGACGAGCCACTTGTGTAGTTTGTATGTCTTTCCCTTGGAAAGTCATTCAATTTTTTATGAGAGCCATAGACCCTATACTACAAAAGAGGGAAGGGTTATGTGAGATTTTATAGATTTGTCTCCATTACCAAGATTTGAAGCTACTCAAAAATGAGTTCTTTTTCCACTTATTATCACCATTAGATAACAATATAGCTTCAGACCAAACCTCCCTAACATAGAGACAATGCACAAACAGAAATGGTTTATCAATTCCTTAGTGAATTTACATGAAATACACCTTCCTGGACCATGCCAGTGCCCACACCAATATGTAGCCTAATAGATTCAACATCACCTAAAGAAAATACTAGTAAAATCATATATCATAAGAAAATAGTGCCTAGGCTTGATAAGACAAGGCTCCTACTTTTCTTTCAAGTTCATTTCTCCTTCCACTCATTATATTTTCAAGAAACTGTCCATCCTTTATAAAGTTAAACGTAGCCATGGTCTCCACATCCCCCAATTGGTCCATGTCATTCAAGGAAAGAGATTTCTACATATTTATTTGATAGCTCAATCAACAGTGGACTCATGATCTAACAAGGTACACACCCCACATAGCAGTGAAATCTACTGCCACCATACATTTAGTCTCAATGGCCTCCTTTAGATTGAAGAGACATGCCTATGTGGTGTGACAGGTGAACACGTTTACCTCTGCCATCACTTCTCCAAAAATATCTATGTTCTTCTCTAATTTATAAGCAATGTAAGTTTTAAAAGAGAAATCCAAAAGCATATTCAATGTAATATGCAGTTTTTGCTTTTGTAGCAATGTAGTTCCCTTTCAAAATCTCTTTGTCAAGCATGACCTGTCATTGTGAAAAAATATTATTCAAAGATAACCTTTGTTTATAGATTCAATTGTTTCAATATATTATTTTATTGTAAGCTTGTTTCATTTGCACCAATTCCCATTCCCCATGGTGCATAAAGCCTGTAGGGTATTTGTACAAATCTAATCCAAGGTGAATATACCATGTCCCCTTTTCTGTAACCTTTTTAACTCTCTCCTATTTTTCCATCACCAATTTCCCATTTGTTGTGTCCATATGGACATTGGAGCTATATTGAATAGAGGGAGGAGGGAAGTGAGTGTCTTGGTGGACATTGTGGCATTACAAATAACAATTGTGACAAAAGTTGGAGCAATTTTGCATTCCGCGTTAAAAAAAGGATCTAGGAGTGCACTGAACTTAATCCTATATGAACTTAAGCCATGGAACCCCAGGCCCACCAAGGCATCTAAACCTAAAATATTATGCATTAGGCTTAAGTCTAGGTACCATGTTTCTAAGAAAGTTCTTGCATTGGAGATATTTGAAATGACAAATCTGCTCAATTCCTATGGATCTAAAGTATTATTAGAGCCTAGTGAAATCTTGTTTGGGTCCAATTCTCCAAAATACTTGGAATTTTTTTCATAAGGGTGTCTTCTAACTTAGCTTGAAAAATGTGTAGTGGTCCCATGTGGAACACTCTAAAGCCACCACTAGTCCTTCCATGTTCATCCATGTTGATGTTGCATTTCCATGTGGTGGAATTTAATTGGACCTTGTGTTTAATGATCCAACCATCTTGACATCATCATAATGACATGGAAATTTCTGAGCCTACCACATGTCTTTTTGATTTTCCCTTTACTATCCAAACCAACTCCCTTCCTTGTCCCCCTTGTATATGTGGCATATTTTAATTGGTCCCAAATTTGTTGATGTGGAGGTTCCCTACATCGTAGATATTTGATGGTATACATAGACATCTATATCTAGGAAAACAATCCTTCCACAATAGCTCTAAGATGTCTCCATGCATGAATGGTTGTCCATGAGAGGATTTGAAACTATTTAGTATATTGGTCCTAGACATCTCCTGAGTATTTATATCCTTGTATGAATAACATTTAGGTCTGCCATAAAATCCCTAGTCGTGACCTCCATTTTTATTGTCAGTATCTGAGATGGAGGTCCTAAGGTGCTAAGTATGTAATGGTGGGGTTAGTTGTTAAGATGATGGGGAGGTAGGTTTTAAGGGAATGTGTTTCACCATATTTTTATACTAAATTCAAAAAACATTCATCATAACATCTTCATGAATGATGCCCATGCAACCAAATGCATGTGAAATATGTGTCACTTATCATGCAACATGGATTAGGTAGATACCCTATCTTACCACCACTTCCCTTGCCACCCTTAAGTCCCTACTTAATTCCATAGGTTTATCATGCAATGTGGTTTAGCATGTGTTTTTGTTGTTGTCAGGATTTGGTGGTCTGTGCTTGTCATGGTGTAGCCTAGAATTTGGTGGGTGGTGTGTTCTTGTCATGGGTTTATTAGATGTATTATCAACTATGATTTATGGTTGTGGTTATCTTGGTTGTTGTGGTGCACTATGGAGTTTCCTATATCTGGTCTCTAATATGGTGATTGGTCGTGGTTTCTTAGAGATCGTGGTGTACTATAGAATTTAGTGGGCCATGAATTGTGCTCATTGTGGCATAGCCTAAAATTTTGTGGGTGCTCTATGTTTTCCATGGGTTTCATGGTTATGGTCTCGATTATGTTTTTTTGTTGTGGTTGTCTTGGTGATCATGGTGCACTCTGGAATTTGGTTGTTGTTCCATGTTTTTCATTCCTCTCTTGGGTTTGGTCTCGATTATGGTGTTTTTTAGTGGTTGTCGATGTGTGGTAAAACATTTCATGGAGGAGGGTTGTTTTTCCATAGGATTGTAGATAGTTTCATTTCTACCTCTTGCATGCACTGGTAGATTGGTTGGAATTGTTGGTATTTGGCACATAGAAAGGGATGTTTTTCCTTGTGACAATGTTCTTCAAATTGAATTTGTCCATATGTTTTTTCTTTTCGAGTTGGTCTTTAGCACATAGAAAAGTATGTGTTTTCCGTGTTAACATGTTTTTTGTTTTGGATCTATCCTTGCATGTTTTCTTTTTGTATGTGATATGGGTTTCATGTTGTTATGTCCCATGTTCAACCCTAGGTTTCTTTGATTCCTACAAAACTATTATTGTTTCCCTATAGTATTTGGGTTTAGGATGGCCTTGTGGGAGTTGAAAATGMAACACATGGGGGTTTGCAAAAATTAGAGGTGTTTTGTGTCATGTGGTTCCTCTTCCTTGAGTAGAGGGTGCCTAGTTGGGTTATCCTAGTCTAGTATTTATATTTTTCTATACCATTTCTAGAAGTTATGGCATTGCTCAAGTTCAAGTGAGAATTTTTTGTTTAGGGTCATTTTGCACAAATCCAACAAACAACAACCTTAATACTATTCAATTCTTAGACCCATATGATAAATTTATGATGTCCTTAGTGTTTTCACATTTTTAATATTTTATTAATATGTCCAAAATCAAGAGGGATATCACATTAAATTAGGTGGTTGACCACTAATATTGGTAATTGCATCCTTGTCTAATTGTGCATCCAAAACTAAAGATATAAATTTTTTATTTAGAACTATGAATATGATGATGGAGTACTAACTAACAACACATGCACATGCAACTAAAGGTACAACCAAATAGGTACCTGTCAGATATTTCTTCATCGAGTTAGGAAATCTTGGGAAAAATAAAGGTCGGAAATGCAATTGCATCTAGTAGATATGATAAGCAAATAAGGACGAGAGGTGAAAAAGTCAGAATAAAATTTTGTACACGCATGGAATTTTTTCTTGCCGAAGGAGGATCATGCTCTTATGATGATGAGAGCATAGGAGACATAGATGTTCCACTCAAGTATAAGAATCTGGTGAAACAATGGGTACCTAAGGAACTACCTCCTATAGATGTTGACTTCGTTGTCAACAATAGGACATATCGCATTGCACCATCCTCCCTGCATGGCTTGGGGCTATTTTTCATGGATGGAATAATTGTAAAATACAATACAGTAACTGAATTGATGGACTATGTCAGACCGTGTTACGATAATAACGATTGGATGCGACTGGTCCGGTACATGCAAAATATGCGAAGATATGCACTCACCGCAAATTATATACAACTAATAAATAAGGATAAAAATAAGGGAGTGACTATCTATATTGATGGAATGCCTAAAGCTTCCGGAAATATCGCAAGGTTTATAAACAACACATGACCCAAGACAACAAACAAACAACTGAATTGCATATATGAGGGACGTTAAGAGAATCGAGTAGTCCTGTGCGCAATAAAAAAGATAGCTCCCGGGGAAGAGTTATTAGTGGATTACCATTTGAATCAAATAGAAACATTGACTAATAGTGTGCAGGTTCTTATGCAACACCTCTTTAAGAAACCTCTACTTATTGCATTATATTTTTTTATTATCTTTAACATTGTTGTAAATATTATCTTTAACATTGTTTTTTTGTTATCATTAACATTTTTTTAAATATTTGGGGGTTCTAATTATATTATAATGTGGAAGGATGATCGTGGAAAAGGGCCAGCCGCATAACATGTAAATTATTATCAATTTCCACTTTCATTTTACGTTTTTTTTATTATTTGCTTATATAATTTTATTGAAATAACATTGTTTTTGCTAAAATTATATGTAGTCAGCAGGCCATGTGGATCATGATTCCGCTGATGAGGAGGGGTTTTATTCTTGCATTGGTCCGATGCTCTTGTTAAAAAACAAGATCATTAAAGCAAACAAGGAACTTGTTATCTTGTTAGATCATTCAGAACAAACTCCCGACGTCAAAGAAAAGATCAAGCTCCTTATTTCACAACTTAACACATATAAGGTAATAACCATAATTTTTTTATTTTTTTTTAATGCACTCATATGTTCAATTATGATACTTTGTTCTTTAACTTTTACATTATCTCACTAAAAATCATTTTCTTTTTTATAAAGGAATATTTGGAGCCTGTTCAGCCCGGTGTTGGTAGTAGTGGCACTACAAAGATGCTACAGAGTCCTGCTGTGGCCGATCATACAACTTCTAGAGGAATATTTACTTCTCCATCTTCCACACCTCATTTAGATAGGAGCCATGACACGTTCCAACAGGCATCCACATCTCGACCAGAGTCTAGATATGGTGGCAGATATGAGGATCAGAGTGATGTGGTTTAGATGGTTGGATTTCCTAGAGCTAGACGTGTGACAAGCATAGGGACCCTTCCGTGCACATTTTTGGTCGACGATAATGGACTTCCATTAAAACATTCAAGACTCCCAGATAGTTTTAATTCATATTTTAATCGTTTAATGTTGTCCTCATACATAAATCATCTAGATTATTAATTTTAAATTAATGATCATATCTTTTTGTGTGTAGGAAATGACCTTTTTTATAGGCATGTAGAGAGCAAGGCCTTGTCTATTTTTGGGGAAACCTTACGCATGAGGTGGAATTTCCAGAATTCCAACCTCAAAAGTCTGTACTCTTTCCAATGAAATTTTTCCCATGTCATTTGGATTCTCTATGAATAATTTATGAATGTTTTACC
>SNQJ01S0008856.1:122369-153030 GCA_010110895.2 Picea sitchensis | reverse complement strand
TATTGTTCAAGGGAAGTAATGACTTCCAAAGGTAGCTACAACTTCCAAATGTAAAGGGAGGGATAAACCTCCAAGAGGAAGATACAATCCTCCAATATCAAGAGAGAGTTGAACTCTCCATCCTTTCCCCTTCCTTCCACCCATGAATATACGAGAGATAATCAAACTTCACATTAAATCATCACCATCAACCAACCATCACATAGAACCTAATAATGCTTCCTGAGAATTCTTCAATTTCTACAATTATTCAATTCTTAGAATACTCTGATCCTGTATATAATATTATTCAATTTATTCTCTAAAACTTCTCCAAGTTTTACTCCTTGAATCCTCCCCAAAAACAAGTTATAGAGAGAATGGTAGACCTTGTTCAATTCTGGTTTATTCAGGAGACCGAACTTGTACAGAATGCCTCGCGCTTAATATTTAACATCAGATTATGAAACTCGCACACAAGAAACTAAAGTCTGTACTCTTTCCAATGCAATTTGTCCCACGTCATTTGGATTCTCTATGAATAATGTATGATTGTTTTACCCGGAACACCTCTTTATTGACTACCTTTAGGACTCGTCATAAACCCTATCTTCCACAGAGTGTATCTCCATAATTATAGCGAATCAAGAGATGAAATTTTTACCACAAGTACCTTGATATGTTTTCTCAATACCATAGCAATTTCACCATCTGAATCATTCTAAAAAAAAATTTATAGCAAAAATGGTAAGATGACCTGAAAATAACATACCTTAGAACACATCACCAAAAGACTTCGTCCTCCCTTGAAATCCGGCCTTCTTTACTTCTAATTTCCTCTGAAATTATACTTTTGTATCAAATGAATGTATAATGATATTTATTTATACCATTTATGTCACTTTCTTTTAACATTAGGGACAACCTGACACTTTCTTATTTTGTAATTCTTTTCTTTAATTATCTTCAGGGCCTACATGTAATTCCTTCTTCAATTCACTTTGTCATCTTCAAAACTTCATTTATCCTCAACCATGAGGATCCACGTGAAGTGCCACATACCACCGGAAAAAATGATGTATACTATCCATCCATGAGTGTTGTATCTTCATGTGCATTTTCCTTCATGTCCAAATACCTTCATCAATCTTGCGGTCCAAAACCCATGACTAGGTTTGACATCAATGACAACAACCAATATTCCAACAGACATAAAAAAAATCTAACCCTAGGAGATGAAGCGCAAAAATTCATGTGGGCCATGTTTGGGTATGTTAGTACATCAACTTCCCGGGGTCGTAACTTTTACATACGATCTTCGTTTTAGGAGCGCGATATCTCATTGGAAAGTTCTATATGAGGAATACACATTTTTTTTCTATCCATCAAAGGTCATTTTGACTATGGTGAGCCCTAAAAAACATTGTGTAGGGCCTCAAAACAACCCCGCAAGTGAGGGACCCGAAAACTAGGGAAAAACTGCCAAACTGGAAAAACTAGTGGATCACATTGGAGGATGTTACACGTTGGAATAACACGAATTCATGTGACCAACCTCATGTTCTAAGAGTTCTTACCCAAGTTGAAGAGATGCTAATAGCACGGGTTAATACAATACTACAAGTTACACCTATTGGAAATGGGCACAATTAAATATCTTTTAGTCTTAAATCATAATATGATGTCTTTTAATTGAAGATGCTACCATGTTCTTTGTCATCCTCCCAAATCAATGAATGGGATTTGTTCTTCATAACTTCCTTGCATTTATGAATGCATCCGTTAACCTGTTTACTTTTTCTCATTTACCTAATCATATTAATAAATTACTGTAAGGCCGTATGATTTCCACGTAAGATGACCTGAAAATAACATACCTTAGAACACATCACCAAAAGACTTCGTCCTCCCTTGAAATCCGACCTTCTTTACTTCTAATTTCCTCTGAAATTCTACTTGTGTATCAAATGAATGTATAATGATATTTATTTATACCATTTATGTCACTTTCTTTTAACATTAGGGACAACCTGACACTTTCTTATTTTGTAATTCTTTTCTTTAATTATCTTGAGGGCCTACATGTCATTCCTTCTTCAATTCACTTTGTCATCTTCAAAACTTCATTTATCCTCAACCATGAGGATCCACGTGACGTGCCACATACCACCGGAAAAAAAATGATGTATACTATCCATCCATGAGTGTTGTATATTCATGTGCATTTTCCTTCATGTCCAAACACCTTCATCAATCTTGCGGTCCAAAACCCATGACTAGGTTTGACATCAATGACAACAACCAATATTCCAACAGACATAAAAAAAACCTAACCCTAGGAGATGAAGCGCAAAAAGTCATGTGGGCCCTGTTTGGGTATGTTAGTACATCAACTTCCTGGGGTCGTAACTTTTACATACGATCTTCGTTTTAGGAGCACGATATCTCGTTGGAAAGGTCTATATGAGGAATACACATTTTTTTGCTATCCATCGAAGGTCATTTTGACTATGGCGAGCCCTAAAAAACATTGTGTAGGGCCTCAAAACAGCCCCGCAAGTGAGGGACCCGAAAATTAGGGAAAAACTGCCAAACTAGAAAAACTAGTGGATCACATTGGAGAATGTTACACGTTGGAATAACACGAATTCAGGTGACCAACCTCATGTTCTAAGATTTCTTACCCAAGTTGAAGAGATGCTAATAGCACAGGTTAATACAATACTACAAGTTACACCTATTGGAAATGGGCACAATTAAATATCTTTTAGTCTTAAATCATAAGCTGATGTCTTTTAATTGAAGATGCTACCATGTTCTTTGTCATCCTCCCAAATCAATGAATGGGATTTGTTCTTCATAACTTCCTTGCATTTATGAATGCATCCGTTAACCTGTTTACTTGTTCTCATTTACCTAATCATATTAAGAAATTA
Organism: Picea sitchensis; assembly: GCA_010110895.2. Lineage (NCBI taxonomy): Eukaryota > Viridiplantae > Streptophyta > Pinopsida > Pinales > Pinaceae > Picea > Picea sitchensis. Next base: position 150,115 of record SNQJ01S0008856.1, on the reverse strand, counting down.
CTGTAAGGCCGTATGATTTCCATATTTAGATGATTAAGAAAGATCAATATATGTGCAAGATTTTATTGCCACGTTGGAATATTTAGCAGGCAATACCTCAACCTCAACCTTATTTGTAGGCACGTATCATATTAGAGGAGGCATCCATTTTTTATGGAATGTGAACCATGCGATTTTATGATGCCATGTTTCTCTTGTTCAATTTAAATTTATTTATGTCTTTTGATATTTTATGTGTTCAATTTAAAATTATGCGTTCGATTTAAAATTATACATTCAATTTAAATTTATGCAGTCAATTTATGCATTCATTTTAAATTTTAAATTATGCTTTCAATTTATGTCTTCAATTTAAATTTATGGAGTTCAATTTCAATTTATTCTCTTCAACATTTAATTTAAATTTATGATGTTAAATTTAAATTTAAAATTATACATTCACTTTATTTTTCTAAGTTTAATTTAAAATTAAACTTATGGAGTTCAATTTCAATTTATTCTATTCAACATTTATTTTAAATTTATGATGTTAAATTTAAATTTAAAATTATACATTCACTTTAATTTTCTAAATTCAATTTAAAATTAATTAATTGTTTTTGTTTTTTTTAAGTTTCATATTATTATGTTATTTACTTTTCATTATATAATTCATTATATATTATATGTGCTACTACAATATCCATATTACAATACCCAAACATATCCATATTACTTTTCATATTATATATGTGTCACTACAATATCCATATTAATTGTGTTTGAAACACAAGCTAGAGGTGGATTGTAACATACCCAACATTACCACTATTGTTTTCTAAGGTATAACGTTTTCTAAGGTATAACGTTTGTATAAGTGGATTGTAACATACCTAACATTACCACTATTTTTTTCTAAGGTATAGCGTTTGTATAAGTGTAATTACAACATGAATTTGAATTTCTTATTCTGGAATTTTTCTTATTGTCATCGCTTGGGTTATAAATAGACCAAAGACTCATATAAGAATTCTACTATATAAAATAATTAATTTTTTTACTTTGATCAAACTTTATAAAAATTGTATTTATTTAACCTTAAGGGGGAAATTGTCGATCAAGTTATAAAAATTGTATTTATTTAACCTTAAGGGGGAAATTGTCGATCAAGTATAATTTTGATAATACAATTGATTTGTTTTTAGGTACAAATATATACATTTAAGTTTATATAAATAATATAAATATATAAATATATATATATATATATATATATGTAATTCCTATTTAATGTAACTCCTTTATTCCTATGAATACACTATGGTTACCATGGATTTTTAACATAAAATCTCAACTATATTCAAACTTTTGATTATATGATGGAGTTTCCTATGTCAATTTCACCCTCGTTATAATACTATATGCTACGACATTTTAATATCATATATGTTATGACTTTTCCTTTATATATTCACTATTGTGTTAAGCAAACCTTGCGACTAACTATATATATATATATCCGTGACTTTTTAACAACGACGATAACAGAGTGTAAGGTAATGAGATTATGAAACCCCAAACTTGTCATTTGCATTCTATGCCAATGGTTACACTGTTTTCGAGTTCCTAGTTGGAAAACATTAGTCTAAGCGAGGGAAGACTGAAGATAACTATGTACCAAAAGTCGTAACTCTGGTACATCATGTATGTTACGACGTGGGTTTATACCAATATCCTGATTCCACGCTTTCTTAATCACATGGAATTCTTATCACTTGGATCAAAACGAATCCGTGCGTACCCAAGGGAAGTACCGGTTGTGGGTTTGAGGACCTTGGTGTTCGAGGTGGAAGAAGGTAGGGTTTCTATATGTTCTCACAACACTTGCACACCGAGAAGCTCGCCTAATTGCTCATTAGGCTATTCCTCATCTGCAGATAGGGTAGTTGTTCTTCAACTTGTTTTCGTATATATAAGCTTCATTTTACTGCCCAAAGAATTATGTATGGATACCATAGCTCCTACATTGTCGTTGTATATTCTTAGGTAAGGCAAATAAATTCTAACAAAGCTAGTATGAGAGTTATCATTTTTATTCATGTTAGCACTTTTCTCTGCATACCATTCTATACCTTTATTTTAGGACAATTTTATTGACCTAATATGAAGTTTGAAACGGCTGAATTATTTATCTAAATGTTTAGATTGTCAACACCTGAAGGCTGAACATCAACCTCCAATAGGTTTATTACAACCTTTACCTATTTCAGAATTCACTTTCGAATATATTCCAACAACAAATGTTGACTAGTCAAGGGAAACCTTCTCATTACCTTGATCCAAGTCAACCGAGTCAACCGAAACAATCTAATTGGCAATATAATGTACATGTTCTATGTATATCATTTGCTTTCATTTTTTACTTTTATTCTTCTCATGTAAGGAAGTTGGAACTTAAAGTTTTATATTTTTTTTATGACCAATGTAATCAAAGTAAAGAAATGAAATCCATAAATTCATGGGAAAGAAACGTTGGAAGCAATGCAACCATTCCTCTTGCCCCAAATTTGGGTAGGGCCTCTGACATTCGTCCTGAAGATGCTCTGGTGTCTAGATTTCATATCCATCAACGTGCTTTCCATAATTTTGATGACAACATGATTGGAGTTCATAAAAAAAAATTGAGCTAAGATTTATAGCCTCTCCATTGTGCATATGTGCCATGTTGCCGTGAATCTTATATCAAAATCCAAGTTTTGAGAGGGCTTGAAGGTTCTTTTTGTAAAAGGTGTAAATATGAGTGAGGTTCCCATCATTTCTCTCGTTGGAATAACACAGATCCAAGTTATCAACTTCATGTTTTAAGATTTCTTACCCGCGTTGAAGAGATGCTAATAACATGGGTTAATCCAATATTACAAGTTACACCTATTGGAAATCGGCACAATTAATGATCTTTTAATCTGAAATCATAATCTAATGGTTATTAGTTGAAGATGCCAAAATCTTCTTCATCGTCCTCCCAAATCAATGAATAAGATTCACTGTTCATGAATGAGATTTACTGTTCATAACTTCCTTGCATTTACTTTTTCACATTTACCTAATCATATTAAGAAATTACTGTAAGGTCGTGTGATTTCCATGTTTAAATGATTAACAAAAATCAATATATGTGCAAGCTTTTATTTCCACATTTAAATAATTAGTAGACACAACCTCAACCTCAACCTCAACCTCATTACCAAACACATATCATAATATGGGACACATATCATAATATGGAAGGCATTCATTTTTTTTTATAAAGTGTAAACCGTGGCATTGTTTGATACCATATTTGGCCCGTTCAATTTAAAGTTATTTATGTCTTTATGTCTTTTATTTTATGTGTTCAATTTAAAGTTATGCATTCAGTTCAAAGTTATGTGTTCAATTTAAAAGTTATGCAATCAATTTAAAGTTATGCTTTCAATTTATGCATTCAAGTTAAAGTTATGCGTTCAAATTCAACTTATTCTCTTATGCGTTCACTTTAAATTTATGGCGTTAAATTTAAATTTAAACTTAAAGTTGTGCGTTGACTTTAATTTTCGGCGTTCAATTTAAAATTACATAATTACTTATTTGTCTTTTTGGCGTTTCGTATTAACGTCATCTACGCGTCATATTATATATGTGTCACTACAAGACTTATATTACTATTGTAGAGGAATTGTGGTTGGAGCACAAGCGAGAGGACGATTACTTTTTCTGAGATATTGGACTGGGAAGAAGGATGACAGAGAATAGAAGGATGACAGAGAAATCACAGAGAAAACCATCAAGCAGGATGAGGTAGGATCTTTCTCTCTCGACTTGTTTTTTTCTTTCTTAGGGCGACTAGGGCACCACTACTCCCCAACATCTTGAATTTGATGGTTCGATAGGTAAACAAACTAAGCATTAACGCTACAACAAACTAATGTTTTTTTATGTTTTTTTTTTTTAATATTTTAATTAATGTGTTTGTTTTTAAAGTTTTTTAAATGTGTTTTGTAATGTGTTTTTTAAATGTTGTTTTATGTGTTCTTTTTAATGTGTGTTTTTTTAATGTGAGGTAAACAAACTAAGCATTAACGCTACAACAAACTAATGTTTTTTTTTATGTTTTTTATTTTAATATTTTAATTAATGTGTTTGTTTTTAGAGTTTTTTAAATGTGTTTTGTAATGTGTTTTTTAAATGTTGTTTTATGTGTTCTTTTTAATGTGAGTGTTCCATCCACCTTAATAGTATTGTTTTAGAAACTCAATAAAATTTCTTGTTTTTATTACAGAAATGAAGTACATTGATTATTTGTACAAATACAATTTGTTTATTTATATTTATATTTCAATTTATTATAAATGAAGTACATTGATTAATTATAGACACAATTTGTTTATTTATATTTATATTTCAATTTATTATATTCATATTTGTATTTGAATTTATTAGTTTCATAACCTTTTCAAATAAATGATGAAAAGCTATTTAATGTTTTGAATTTATATGTTGTTACAAACGAGTGGGCCAACAATTAAACCCGGTGATTTTAAACTCCCAAGTCGTTAAACTCTCTATATAGTTCATTCGGAATATTTTGTTCCTTTCTTGATAGAATAAACCCCAAGGTTGCATCTTCCACCATACTTATATCTTTTGTTACAAGTGCAATGCATTGTATTCACAATTTTTACTCTATCCTTTTAGGTTTACTTAAGCCCATAAACTTAAATTAAAAAAAACAACAATAATAAAGAAATAGTCATTAGAGAAAGGATGTTTTTAGCAGTCACATTATGTATAGATTGAATGATTTTTAAAAATTACCGGAGTTTTCATAAATATTAATGGGGTTTACAATATACTTGATATGTAGATCCTAACATTTTATGTTTCTATTATTTTATTTCATTTTTTTTTTCATTTTTTCCATTTATTTTACAATGTCGATGTTTTTATTCAGCCTGCTATTCATTTAAGGTTTCATGTTTTAGATTTCATTAAAAAATAGTGCTATTCACTCTGCTTGTATTTTTTCATTCCTAGGAAACTTCTTCATATCATTATGGATCCAACCATATGGAGTTGTTTTTCATTCCAAATTTTGGAGCAACTATTTTTTTGGCTCGTTTTTTTAGTATTGACAAGATTTAGACGAATTTGTAAACAATGGAATGTTGTTCTAAAAACCCCTTCATTCCTTGGTCAATGTCATGGAGTTTCCAACAATGAATTTGGTTTTCTAATTTTTCTCTATGGTGAGGAAAGTTACTTCCTAGGAGCATACCTTAATTAAATTGGTTGTAAATGCCATTTTCATGTGCCATTTATATATTCCAGATACATAATTGAATGCGCACTTTGATCCCTGATTTTGTTATCTTTACCAATAGGATGATCCCTTGCAAAGAATTATTTTTTGATGAATCCATTTACCAAGTTGTTCAAAAATATATGATCTATATGGGTTGGATACTATGGTTTATTTACACTCTTGGAGAATGTGAGTGCTAGAAAATATGAATGGATTTTTTCGAAACATATTTGAAAAAAAATGCAATCAACGTATTTCATTTGCAGTAGCCTTGACAGGGTGTGAAGAAGGACAAACATTCCTTATGGTGAAACTACACCTTCGAAAGAGGTAGTAATCTATAAAAGTATAATTTATTGGTTGTATTTGGACAAATATTATGAAGATTACCCTTGGTATGGGTACACTACCTATTGGTTGGATGTTTTAAATAATTAGTGGGATTTTTCTTTTGTTCCAATCACATACACACGATCTATGTCATTGGCATTATACAATAACCAAATTGTATGTCTCATCAATGATGGTTCAACCTCAACTTAGTCTATTGAGGAAGTGGATAATTTTCAATTTAGTCATCCATGTATTGAACAAAGTTTGGACTATTTTGAGGATAACTCGGGACTTAAATGGAATTTGTTGCGACACCTTTCAATAGATATAAATAAAATATTCCCTGGGTATCTTCCATTTCAAATAGTGGATGTGATAGTATTGACATGTACAATAACAATGAAGTTCCACTCATGTTCTATGATTTGATGACTGGACTTTGTGTCCCAACAAATATCACAAATGTATCCATGTAACAATACTCTGGGATGTGATTTCCTTTGCAGGACAATTGTAATGATCTCATTGAAAATGGAAAATGTTTTCCACTTCTTCCAAATATGGATTCTATTGATGACATTCCACCATTGGGAATAAATTTGATGTCTTAGGGTACTTGGCCTTATAATAAGTTATGCCAAATATTATCTAACATTTTATACTTGTTTCACAAATGTTCATATTCTATTATTTATTTTAATACTTTTCACTTTAATATAATTGCCATTTCCATATTTGTTTATCCATTGTTTCTTAATTGCAATTATATATATATGGTTTCTAATGACGTCTATTTATATTTCCTAATTATGTGATTAAACCAGTCTTATAGTTCAATCCATTGTGGTAAGTTAATAATAATGTATTTTTTCCTATGTACTCGTAGAAATGTTTACTGAAGGCACAAGTAAGCGTACTACGAAACATACTCGTTTTGTGATAACATGTGAGAGGAGAAATGAACTTCGTTATTTACAATATCAACAAAACAAAGATGAAATAAATGAAAGCAGAAGATATTTGTATCATGCAAGAACCACTCAAAGTAATATTGAAAATGATTTTCTCGATAGCCGTAAGTATCGAAGTTGGCTTCTATCATGTGAACAAAAAATCGTCTTGATGTTTCTTTCCAACAATATTTTCATACTCAAAATATTTCTTTTATTCTAGAATCTCCTAACAATGATGTTTTAATTGCCAAAACTTCTCATTTTATGAAAGATCATCATGTTGAAAACCTTACTTCAAATGACAACCTTGAGTCTTCTACAAATGGAAATATTAGATTGCAACTTGAAGGAAGGGTGGAAAACCTTGATGCTAGAGTTGCAAGGGACTTTCAACATATACATCCATTTGAAGTTGCGAGTGACAATAATATTCTTGCCAATTTGGTTGATAATTTGCAACCTTTAGTTATTGTTATTGGATCTACGTCTCCTCTCCCTCATTATGCAACAAATATATCCCCACCAACATAATCAATTAGAACTATTTCACTTGGAATAATTAAGGTATTTCAATGCCATTATTCATTATCACTATTTTGCAAGTAGACTCGTTATATAGATTGCTGAAAACACATTTTGTTTTCTCCTTATTGGTAGGATACAAACCATTCTAATATATATATAGAACTGACCACCCAATATATTCGAAAAACACATGTTGGAAGTCAAGGGGAGCCTTCTCATTACCTTTCTCCAAGTCAACTGAGACCATCTAATTGGAAATATAATGTATTTATTGATGCATAAAATGTATGAAACTAGTTTTTTTATTATAATTTTAATAATGCATTACTTTATTAAGGTGATGCTGATGATGATGATTAACTTCCACTAAGACCGAATTGGTCTATCAAACCTTAAGAGGGTAAGTGATTACTTGTGATTCTTCAGAATTTTGTTTCTGTGCTAAAAAATCATTAAGAGAAGTTGTCCAAGATCACCATTGTTTTGTTGAGTTAAGAGGTTAGGAAGGTTGGTAGTGTGACAAATATTTTGAAAATGAGATCTAATATGGGTATAGGATGGACAATCTAAGAGAAAGTGTTTTTCATCTTCAACCTTTTTAGTGTCACAAAGGTGACACACTCTTTCATCCCATGGTGTTTTAGGAATTGACCAACACCCAGTTTAACTATGGAGCTCGTCAGAATTTGTTCTTATCTTAGCAACGCTTAATTTTTTTCTTTACACTCGTCAAAACACATAGATAATTTTGATATTCTATATTAGGGTTGATTATTAATAATAGAAAATAGAATACGCATATAATATATTTATAATGTTAAATAATTAATTATAAAAATTAAATATATATTATATATGTATAAATACTCTCGATTTATATTTTTTATATTTATATTTATATTTCTAAATATTAGTTTATAATTAATTATATGTGTGTGAGTGTGTGTTAAATAAATAATTGTCTAAAATTTTAAATACATTATATGTTTATAAATACTTGTGATCGTTCACCTCCTGGGGGTGTATGACACTGCGAAAATTCTTACTTGGTTGCTTGACACACCAATAGTACTTCGTTCAAGCTACACCTCTTAACCTAAAGCATACCCATAATCCATTCTAGGCTACAAGCGAGTCACACTCATATTCTAATGAAAATCAAGGGTATACTTAGACAATTGTTAACACAATTTAACACTTAGTCTTATATAAGAATACATTCCATCAACATGAGAATCCAAGAGAACAATTGCACAACAAACAAATACAAACACATAAATAGTGTGGGTGGCACAAACCATGCCTAACACCTGAAAAAATCTTTGTTATTGTGAAACACTTCCAATCTAAGCACTACTAGCTCGATTTACAAATTCAGTAAAGTCTCACGACTCACCTCACCTCACCAACTCAATCATAAATAGATTTGGCACACCAAGAGTTTATGTTGCAACTGTATTTTCATCCTCCTTTGGTGCATCTCATATCCATCCACAAACTCACACTTGTTGTCCCTTTGTCACAACAAAATTTCACCAACCTAACACATATTTTGGTTTTTCCTTACACATGCCTCCAACAATCCTGCATTTCTAGAGTTTCCCAAAACCTACCAAAGCATCTCACTCTTGGATACTTGTCCTCTATCTTGGAAACTTTTTCCTCGAACTTGTTCTCCAAACCTCTTGGTCAATAACGCTTTTATTCCTCCTTTGATTGTGCGCCCTTTCTTTTATATGGATTCCAAGAATCACTTGTGCTAAAAATAATGTCTTGGGTGAGTTGCATCCCTTCGCGAACCCACATTGAAATGACTCGTTGTGCCTCCTATGTGGACTCAGTGCACCCATCAATGTTTTGTCTCTTGGATTGAAATGCCCCATCCTTGGGCATGTGCGCCCCTTTTCCTGGTGTTCCTTCTTGTACCGTTCATCGTGACTCCTTATGGGTGTGTCGACGAGGTTGTCTAACCTCTCCAATTCACCCATGTTGTCGAGGGAATACAACATTGTCTCAAACTTTCCTCGAACTTGTTCTCCAAACCTCTTGGTCAATAACACTTTTATTCCTCCTTTGATTGTGCGCCCTTTCTTTTATATGGATTCCAAGAATCACTTGTGCTAAAAATAATGTCTTGGGTGAGTTGCATCCCTTCACGAACCCACATTGAAATGACTCGTTGTGCCTCCTATGTGGACTCAGTGCACCCATCAATGTTTTGTCTCTTGGATTGAAATGCCCCATCCTTGGGCATGTGCGCCCCTTTTCCTGGTGTTCCTTCTTGTACCGTTCATCGTGAATCCTTATGGGTGTGTCGACGAGGTTGTCTAACCTCTCCAATTCACCCATGTTGTCGAGGGAATACAGGTCCACTCCTTGGGAATGATCCCAAGTTGTCACTCCCTTTCCCAAATGAAACCCAAGTCCCCTTGGTGTCGCACGTCACCATGGTGCGCCCAAGGTGCTCTCGCTCACACCCAAATGTCTTTGTTCGCCCAACCTATTGCTTCCTCCTTGTGCTTCTTCATCTGTTTCATCATTGAATCTCCCAAAGGAGCATGTGGGCTCGGTAGGTATGGTGAGATACATTACAATTATGAATATGAAATGTAATGTGAGTATCAATATACAATGCTAAATTAAATCCTATTGTTTTGGATGTTTTGAAGGATTTATTTTTGAGGATAAATTTAAAATTTTTATTTATAAGTTTTTTTTTGCAATATCATAAGATTTTTAATACATAAATGGACTGACCATCTTGAAAATTTTCTATTATAAGTTGGATTATACAATATCAAAAACTAATATCTACCATTTCAAGAATTCTTTTAATATTAAAAACAAATCTAAATTATAAAAATCTAAATTAAAAATTAAACTACTACTTTGATAAAAACAATTTGTTTGTTATGGGTTATTCTACTTCCCACTCCTCATAGTCCCTAGGGAGGTAATTATAAGATCAATATGGATACTCTAAGTGCTAGCTACATCCCAATTCGTCGACAATACAAAGGCAAAGTACCCTCTGCAAAGCGTTAATTCCTTGTCGTTCCTCATTCGGAAGTTGGAATTTAGAATGGATCCTCTATGCTAACTTCGCATTGAGGACAACCCATCGCAGCCCAAGCAACCCAAGTACTGAATATAGTATTGCGATATCGTATGAGGCTTATTTAGAGCAAGATCCAAGTGAGGGGTACTACATGCAGAAAGAAGGGGTGTCAACTGGAATAAGGGAGACAACTTCCAGTGAGGAACAAGGGAAGTTTATATAAATAAGGAAAGATATAGGTAGAAACTACTAAATAAGACTCTCCTCCATAGCTTCTCTCTCACTGCCTCGTCACCATAGCAACAATAAGGGTCTCTCTAACTAATAGGAAAAACTAAACAATCCCCTCTTAATCACGCTTGATAAAAGAATGGGTATTTACGTAACACTAATGACCGCATATTTTCACCTACCACACCTCGTGATCAAGGAATATCCCCTGTATCACTGTTATAAATCTCTCCCACCTACATTGCAGGAATCATGGATAAGAGATAAGAATCAGGGATAAGAGATACATATCAAGCTCATAAACGGTCCCGAAATGAGATTACTACAAGTCAATAAATTGTTTTACATATTAATGTATAATGTTTGCAAACAACGATGGAATTCCACAAATAAATTGATTATCTGTCAAATTTTATTAAATTTGTTTCCTACAAGTTAACTTTTTTAAATCAATAAATTATCAATATGAAAATCAGAGTGTCCAAAACCATCAGATTTTTCGAAAGTTTAGTTTTGAAATTCAATAAGTTGTTAATATGTATGAATCTATGATGTGCTAGACATCTCAGTCACCCGTCCCCCATAAATTGTCGTACTCAATCCATGGAAATTGTGAAATCCAAGATAAAACGAAATGAAAAAGTGTTTATCACGGTTAGAAAGTCTCATTTTTCGGCTCGCTCAAATGCTTGTGAAATTGAAAGTTATGATGGAGATGTAAGAAGATGACATAAATTGAGGATGTAAACATATGACATAAGTGTAACTACTTCTAACGATTTCTCTCTCCCTATATTATTTTGCGAGATGCTATGTAGATCAATGTGGGGCTTCCTATACATGCTTTCTTTACTTTCTTTCGGTGCTTCTTGTCTATTGGTGCTCCCTCTTGAAATTCTATGAAATATATAAAAAGAATTCAAATTTATTTGACTTCATAAAGCTTGTCATGTTCACTGCTTAGACATCAATGACCATACTTTTCAACAATTTCCCTTTGACTATATGTGTAACTACCCCAATCGTTACAACTATCAACGAAGCAAAAATTGCAATTTTTTTTTTTTTTAGGCAGGAAGGCAACGATGACATCAATGACTCAACACACTATCACATCGAGCAACTAGGTGAAACATGCGAAAATCAAGACAGATTGGAAAAACTACCCACTCGACACAAACACGACATTGCCTACAAGCTAAAGGACAACATCCATAATCTTGAACCCATGACCACGATGACTAGTAACTAGAATCCTCTATGGCACGCAAAACCAAACGCATGAAGGCGTTACAACCCAAGAACCACCAACAACTACAACGAACAACGCCCACAACGGAAAGCACAGACTCCAACCAATTTATCGTTCGTCTCTATCTAATAGGGTGCACAAATATCCCCTCATTAGGAATCATGTATTCACCAGGTGATAGGCATGACAATAACCCTAGCACAACATAGCCTATCTAGACCAGAGACTCAAGACAAAACCACATGCTAGGAGACCGAATAACTAGCAGGAAGACAATACCCACACACCCAAGCAACGAGTCGTTAGGACGCAAGATGACATTACTCAAATTATGTTGCGTGAACTAATAAACGACTCACCAACAACCATAAACCCTTATTTGTTAGGCATGATGTCTAAGTGCGAAAACGTTAACCACTATAATGTTACTATTAACATAAAAGTTATCATAACTGTGACTTATGATATCCGACAATGATGTCGTTGTCCCATAATAATAATAAACACCATTGTAAAAACGCTTTCAATGAACAATCATGAACAAGTTGTCATAAGAAGATGTTGTCATTCATTCACAACAACCAATTCTAAACCACGGTCATACCATTAATGATACTAGCAGAATCAAACTATTCTTACTATTATTACTACATGCTAAAACATAGTCATGCTACGTGCTAAACCAGCCTTATAAAATCAAGGAAACAAACTCTGTTTCCATATAGAATAACCCAAAAATATGTTCGAAGGAACGAACCAAATGATTTCATAAAGTCACATGGAGATGATCTGGATAGAGAATAAAGAGTGATGCATATAAAGAGTAGTGCAATCAATATAAATGTAAGACAACACTTCAGATGGAATGGACAATTACGAAATTGAAATTGATATACATCTATACAAAAACACTTGTCTCAACAACAGACAATGTCCTAACTGTTAATATCCAATCTATACTAAGCGCCTATTCCATAGTATAACTCATAGTGTATTGCATAAATTCGTTGTGCATTAACATTATAAATTGACTGTAAATTATCAACTATAAATTGACTATAATTCGTTGTCTATGAATGTTGTCCTATAATCATGTATTAAAAGGTCACTGACATTGGATTTCGCTGGTCTATAATCATTGTATTTAAAAGGATTAATATTTAAAAAGGAAATTAGCAGTGAATTGAGTATAAATACTTGTCAATAATCATCATTAAAACTCAGTCAAGCACATGTAAAACGCAGTGGTTAGCAGATGTAAAACGTTGTGAAGGTAAACGTTGTCTCGGTATTAGAAACGTTGTCTAAAATTTGTTGTCAGTCAAATATGTGAGATTGTTGTGTTAAATATGTACGAAGGTTTTCTATCAGCTAGCGGATAAGGCCATTACTTATAGGTATGAAATCACTGACCAAAAATACGTACAAACATTTAATATATATCTATTGTAATCACACCCACATTTATTAATAAATTGGTGGTCAAGAACCTATGCTTAGCAACCAATACCTCTCTCTAAACACGCTGTCTATTACAAATGCCAAGTGATTGTTGTTCATTATTTCATTAGATAATGATGTTGTCCTTCAATTTATTTGCTAAATTCACAGCATATCTCTGTGCATAATGAATTCTCTACCAGGGGAAATGTAAAATCGCTAAACCCCATACTAGGATGTTGTCGAAGTCATAAAACGTAGTCAAATATCTATATCACAGGAAGAGTGCATAAATGGTACAACTGGCACAAAAGATATGAAATAGAAAGGGGACTAAATGCTAAGAAGGGAGAATCACTACCCAGGACACAGTGAACACGCCCCCCCCTCTTACATAGTAGAATCACCACCCACGCATAGAAAACGCTACCCTTTGCACAATAGACATGTAGGCAATCAAGTAAGAAAAAACAGTCGGATAATACACAGTCGGGTATACACAGTCGGATAATACACAGTCGGGTATCAACCAAATTAGATAATAATCACAACCATTGATAGCATCAATCCATTGTCAGTTGGGTTGTGTGGTTGGGGAAGTCTAAAATGTTGTCAGGCAAATTGAATGGGTGTACAGAGCACTGTGTTTGGCCAAACAAAAATGTATGGTAAATTCGCCTTCAAAGGTAATAAATTGTAGAGGGAAAAATCCGTAGTTGAATGTATTGAAACGTAGAGTAACTTTCCATCAAAATATAATGATTTGCAAAGGAAAATCGTAGGCCAGATGGAATAAAGATGTAGAGCCATTTCGCCATCGAAATGTAATAATTGCAGAGGAAAAATTCGTGGTTGAATGCTTGCAAGGAGCCACAGATTTCGTAGTGTTTATGTATCCAAATCGCAGAGTAAATGATGGAGTTGTTGAGAAATTATAAATACCATTCGTTGTGTGTAAGATGCCAAGAAGATTGGGTTGAATGTTAGGTAAACATGGGTGAAAACGCAGAGATTAATGAAACACAGTCTTCAACGCCAAAGAACCTTACAAAGGAAGATATCAAAACATAGATGTGTTATAAATGCAGAGCCCAAAGCAACTTAGAGATAAGAAAGGGGTAAACAACTGGGCTAAATTATCCTTTTCTCATCATCCATGCACAGAAAATAAGGGCATTAGAATCTATAGGTCTCTATACAGTGAAGTGATGATCGTTGATTCATCTCTTGGCTGACTGTTCAGGTATGGATTGATGACCTAGGTATAAGGGCAGAAGATAAGCGCAATCTAATCATAATAGTCATTAAAAAAAATAGAATAGTCATAGCAATCGGGGATTGGGTTGCCAAGGAAATCACTTCAAAATAAGTGAGCGTAAAGCTATGATGACTTGAGTTCTTGATTACAAACGCTGAGTAAACACATCTCTTTACACAATAGAAGTATAGTAATGAAAGTGCAAGAAAAATAACAATCTACCATTCAAATAAACAGATGTGTACCGTAGCCCAAGGCGACATCTCCAAGTCGTTGTCCCACGCGCGCTCCATTCATATCTCGCTTGCTGACTGATGTGACTTCATCGGTACCTCCTAGCCAACGCTAGGGGTACTCTTCTTTCCCCTGAGCCCCCAGAGCCGCAAAGGGGCCACACACCCTATACCAGAGAACAACCAGCTCCCATCTCGCCTTGCAAGGTCGAGCTACCACTCATTACCCTAGCTAGGTATCCCAACTCCCACAAGATAAGTCAGTCAAGACAAAAATTCCACAACATAATGTTATGCATAAAATATCAGATCCATGGTCCTCCTCCTCCATCCTTTCTATAGAGTTTCTAAGTGATTTCTTTCCCAAATTCCCATTTTAATTTATTTTTCATTAATTTAATTCAGAAAAAACCTCCCTCGTACACATGTCACCCATCCCCCTAGTTGTGACAAAAATTATTTTCATTAATTATTTAATTATCCTTATTTCCCTCACCCACCTAAAAGCATTCCTAAAATTGCTCCTTGGTATCCCCATATTCCCTTACACGTTTTAAATGACTTACGCCCTTACTAAATTCCTAGTTGAGTTCATAATTAGAAAGTTCTTAAGGGCAAGATTCTTTACTAAGTTAGTCATTCAAAATTTTCCCTTCGTTTCCCTTTTTCTTTCTATTTCCCCTTTTCCCCTTTTTATCTAAAACTCAAATTAGCAAGTGTAGAAAAACCACCTCTTTCTTTTTTTAATTAAAAAAAAATAATTAGCATAAGTAGAAAAACAATCATTTCCCCTTTTTAAAAATTTAATCCCCCAAAGTAATTTGATTTTAATAAATCAATTGAATTTTTTACCCCCTTCTCGTCACATGTTTAATTATTATTATTATTATTATTATTATTATTATTACCACAAGTATCACTTAGACCTAGATTTTAATTTCCTAGGTTGGGCGACATTTTTATTAGGGAAATTGTTTTTAAATCTTACTTGACACATCATTTGTTTTAAGTCCATCTAGGTTTATTCACTTATTATTTAAAAATGTTACATGCCTTTCAGGATGCACTAGGTGCTCCAAGGGTGCAACTCGCGTCCTTCTGTTCTCATTGTGCGAGGTGCCCTTCAGGACACACTACGTTCTCCAAGGGTGCCACTTGCCTCTTTTTGTTTTCATTGTCTGACGTTCCCTTCAGGATGCACTACGTGCTCCAAGGGTGTCACTCACCTCTTTACTTACTTGGTAGACATCAAAAACCCTTGGAGTCAATACTCTGTCAGGTGATCTTGTGGGAGACTAAGGGCCTCTAAGGAATAATGCCCCTGCCTTATTGCGCACCCCTTAGAATCATCGTGAGTGACTATCGCAGTCTTCCCTCACAACATCGTGGGTCTTCTCAAACTAGGTAATCATTAACCTATAGTTCAAGCAACAACAAAACTACTAGTAGGCTATGGCAGGGTTGTTGTCCACACCTCTCCCTCAAAGTCTCTGGTTGTCGTGCATGACCCCTCTACTCCACATGTGAGTCTGGTTGTCAAGTTATCGTCAGCCTATATCACCAACAATCATGTCAGCAATAATAATAAATCATCATAACATCTAATCATATGTACATATGTCATATCTACAACAATCAAACCCCAATAATTCAGTCTCTAACTCGATCCAGAGTCCAAGGGGTTTCATCGATGCCTCTACATACTCGAGTTCCAAGGTCCTTCACACTTAGGAGAACCCAATCAATAGCACCTGTCTATGTAAATACACAAAATAGCATATCATCATATCCATAATGCCTCATAATCATAATCAAATGGCCAATAGTATAATAATCTGGATTATTTGCAAGCAAGTGTCCTCATAGAATAAGCTTGCTCAGTGTGCACAAGAGCGGGATATTAAATACACCCCCTCTTGGTCTAAACTTCATCCCGAATTTTCACAGTATATAAGTGATGAAATAATGTGTATCACAGTATCAAATTTTATCTATCAGGCAAAAAAAAACTATTGGTGCATATCATATGCGTCCTCATAAATTGCCGAGTGTAGACTAAAGTTTTCCCAATGGACCTTGACTTGATCTATTGTTCGACGTCATAGTTGTCTAATGCGTTGATCCAGGATGCAGAACGTCTCAGTTGTGAGTGCACCCTATTCTGATACCTGCAAGGTACTCAAGTCAAAACATGTGTAGGGTCGCTTATAATGTCTCAAATAGATACATGAAAAAAATCGTGCAGACGCCTCAAAGAATCAGGCAAGGCTAGTCAAAAGGCCACGGGCCTCACTTTCCCACAATCTTGCAAGATCCCATGAACCTAGGACATAGTTTATCACCCTATCCAAACTTGATCGAACTCTTATGTGGTTTCACCCGCAATAGCACTCGATCGACACATCATAACTACGGTCGACACGTCGCGCATTGAAATAACTCTTATATCGATATTGTGCTTCCTTGATCCTTTTCCTTATAGTTGCATTTAATATTCCATTTCTTGGATCACTTACGGTCGCACCAGGACCCTATCCTCAAACCGATCCAACCAAAATACGTCAAAAATGGTCACCCGTAAAGGAACTCAAAAGGATCCATCTTAATGGTTCTTTGATAACTGTTGTTATGTGTGAATTATACTAGTGGAAAGAATTATTTCCAATGCTTCGGTTGGTCCATCATGTACATGCCCAGCATGTCCTCCAAGAATTGGTTTGTTTGTTCGTCTACCCGTATGTCTCTGAGTGATATGCAGTACTAAAATTAAGTTGGTTTCCAAATGTCTCTTCGCAACTAGTCCAAAATTGTCTAGTAAACAACGATCCTTGATTGGACGTAATCCTCTTAGGCATGCCATGCCCTCACAATCTTGCTAATTAAACTCTAGCTATGTCTGGTGCCTAATACATCGTACGCACAGGAATAAATGAGCACTCTTCGTTAGAGTGTCGACTACCAAAAAAATTGAGTCATGTCTCCTCATCGTCAGTGGAAATCCAATAATGAAATCCATTAAATTGCCCTCCCATTTCTATTTAGGAATAATGTTGTTGTAGTAATCCTGCTAGATGTCTATGTTCATCCTTCACCTGCCGACATTCTAGACATCTTGCCACATAGTTGACTATGTCTGCCTTCATTCCTTTCCATACACGGTAGCTTACTTACTTTACTAAAAGAATAAAATCAAACTATACAGGCTGATCCTACAATTCATTTTATTCTACCATCTATTAATCAATAAAACAATTCAACAAAACAATAAGTAGAGGTACATATCTGAACAAAGTGCTAGGAAAAAAAATGGAACAACCAAGTTCCACCCAACCATACAATAGAACAACCAATCTACTTGGTCTGTTCACCCCCTAGCATGACCATGAATCCATGAGGGATAACTCCAATGTTCATCTTTTTCTATAGTCCACTTTCAGATCAAAAATCCCCCTTGCCTTACACTCAGAAACAATGCTGATAGAAGTAAGTGATACCCTTTCCCCAGCATATTAAGAAGCGTCTTTCCTCCTCCTATATGTTGTATATGAAAAATCATCTAGTGCCTAGGTCTTTTCCCCCCCTTGGGAATTTTTGCAACTTTACAAATCCTTGATTTTCATAGGATGCCAATGGCGAAATTCCTCATTTCCCACTTGTAAAAAATTTCCCTCGGGTATTTCAAGCATGTTCCCCACTCATGCAGTCATGGTCAACTGATTTCAACCTGGATGTTCCATTTGTCCTTCAAAAACTAATGTAAAAATATTTGTCTCTTACAAGTGTCATAGTAAAAGAGTTGGTTGGGAAAATCAAATCTTTTTCCAGCAATCACAATCATTAATTAAAATTAATCAAATTCCAAATTCGTAATTTTCATAAATGACAATAATTTTCCAATTTTGAATTTGCCAAAAACGAAAATAAATTCCTAAGTGCATGTTGACTTTAATAATTGAATTTTTTTGGGGATATTACATCCTCTCCCCCTTTAGTGCAACATTGTCCTCAGTGTTCATTCCTTTCTTGGAATAGGGTTGGATAATATTTCTACAAATATTCCTCCAATTCCCAAGTGGCCTCCTCACGACTAAAGTGCTTCCATTGTACTTTTACCTGGGCGACAACTCTATTTTGAAGTATTGTTTCTCTCTTGTCCAGAATGCGCAGAGGTTCTTCTTGGAACTCGCCTTCTGGTTCCACCTACACCATGTTCCAATCAATCATGTCAGTAGGATCATGAACATATTTGTTTAATAAAGAACCATGAAATACATTATGAACTTTCAAATTTGGGGGAAGTGCAAGTTGATATGCCACGGGTCCAATTCAAGATAAGATATCGAAGAGGCTAGAAAACCTGGGCGCCAACTTTGCATAGTTTCCTACCTTTAATGAACTTCTTCTTGCTTTGACTTTTAAATACACGTGATCTCCCACTTGAAATTCCTGGTGTCTTCTTTTCAGATCTGTGTAGATTTTGTGTATGTCCTGTGCTTCCTTTAAATTCTGATCTACTTTTCTTACCGTTTTTTCCATTTCCTGGAGCATTTCTAGTCCCACCATGAGCCTATCAACTGGGTTATCCCAACTAACCGGAGTTGTACACTTCCTACCATACAGTACTTCAAAGGGTTTCATCTTAGCCGATGACTGATAATCGTTGTTGTACGCAAATTCCACTAAGTGTAGGTATTCCTCCCACTTAGTTGGTTTCGTCCTTACACACATCCATAACATATATTCAACGATTTGGTTTGTTCGTTCAGTCTTCCCATCCATTTGTGGATGGTAGCTTGTGCTGAAATTCAAGTTAGTATTCAACCCTGCAAACAATTCTTTCCAAAACGTAGATGTAAATTTGACGTCTCTATCCGAAATCACCATTTTAGGAATACCATGTAGTCTAAAAATTTCCTTCATAAATATTTCAATGATGTTAGTAGATTTCAAAGTAGATTTCACTAGAATAAAATGTGGAGACTTGCTAAGCTTATCAATTACTACCATAATTGAATCATTTTGTTTTTGAGTTTTAGGAAAACCTATGATAAAATCCAGTGATATAGTCTCCCATTTCCATTCTGGTACAGGTAGAGGGTGCAACAGGCCGGTCGGGTGCTGGTGTTCATCCTTCACCTATTTTCAATCTAGGCACTTAAACAAGTATTATGTTGTCTCTCGCCTTTCATATTAGGCCAATAAAAAAAATTCCCCAATGTTGTTACCATTTTCTGGTATCCTGGATGACCAAAATATGGCTTCTTGTGTACTTCATCCAAAACTGTTAGCTTTAATTCAACAAAATATGGTATGTACAACCTGTTTTTGAATCTTAGTAGACTATTTATGTCCAAACTCAAATATGTTTTGTCTAAATTTTCTACATTAATTTTGTAAATCTTCCAGTGTTTTAATGTATTTTTCATCATTATTACTTGCAACCTTTATCCTTTGTTCAATGTCGTTTTCTACCCTGCTAATGTTTATCTCAAACATCCCATGAATTATTCTACTTAAGGAATCTTACACTTTGTTTTCCTTACCCTTGATGTGTCTTACCTTGAAATCAAATTCACACAAGAAGGCCAACCATGTTGTTTTCCTTGCGTTAAGATCTGGTTGACTAAACAAGAATTTCACGCCATTTTTATTAGTTAGCAACATAAATTTTTTGCCCATTATATAGTGTCACCACATTTTTAACGCATGGATTACAACTGCTAATTCCAAGTCGTGAGTGATGTAGTTTTGTTCATGCTCTTTTAGTTTTCATGACTCGTAACAAATAATGTGCCCTTCTTGTGTTAGGACACCTCCCAATCCTTCTTTGCTTCCATCCACATAGACTGTGAAGTCTTTATATGGGTCTGCTACCCTTAAAATGGATGTGGTTGTTAACATTTCTTTAAACTTATTAAAATTGTCCTCACATTTATGTGACCAATTAAACTCGGTTCCCTTTTTTGTAGGGATGTTATAGGGTATGCAATCTTAGAGACTCCTTCTATAAATTTGTGGTAGTACCCGGTGATTCCCATGAATGACCAGATATCCACTACATCCTTAGGGATAGGCCATTCCATGATGGCTCTTATATTCTCTGGGTTGACTGCAATACCCTCTTCAAATATTACATGTCCTAGGTACTATATTTGTTTTTGGTAAAAGTCACATTTGTCAAATTTTGCATACAGTTTGTGTTTTCTTAAAGTTTTCAATACTATCCTTAGATGTTCTTTGTGTTCTTCTTATGTTTTCAAATACACGAGGATATCGTCAATAAATACCAAAACAAACTTATCCAAATACTGACTGAAAATGATATTCATTAAACACATAAATGTTGTTGGTGCATTAGTGAGACCAAACGGTATAACAACAAATTCATAATGTCCATATATCATCCTGAACGTTGTTTTACTTATGTCTTCATCATGTATTCTAACCTGGTGATAACCAGATCTTAAATCAAACTTAGGAAAAATCTTTTCCCCTCCCACTTGATCAAACAGATCATTGATTCTAGGTAGGGGGTATTTGTTCTTAATAGTCATTTTGTTTAGTTGTATATAATCAATGCATAATCTTAGAGTTTTGTCTTTATTTTTAACAAAAAGGGCTGGTGCTCCCCATGGTGAGATGCTTGGTTTGATTTATTCCTTGTCCAACAGTTCTTGTAGTTGAATTTTTAACTCTTGTTAAATCGGGTAAACTCATTATGCAAGGTGTCTTAGATATAGGGGTTGAACCAAGCAACAGATCGATAGAAAAGTCTATCTCTCTTCTTGGGAGTAGTTCAGGTATTTTTTCTACAAACAAATCTCTAAATTCATGAAAGACGACAAAATCTTATATGCTAGGTTTATTTTCTTTTTCCAATAGATTTGTCACTTTGATAGCATAAATATGACAACCTTTACTCATGCACTTCTTAAACTGCATTGCTGAAATCTACCTAACTGAGACTGGTTTTCGTATTCATTGTACTGTCCTAACAGCGTTTTTTTCATCCCTGTAAGGCTCGAGTGATTTTTCATAACAATACAAAATTTATTTATGCCTCTCTAATCAATCCATACCAATAATTATATCATAAGACCCTAACAGTAGAATATTCAGATTTAGCTTTGAGTTGTGACCATCTAAACTGAGTTCACAATAAAAAACGAAATCTGTTACTTTTCTTTTTGTTCTTCTTGCTAGTTGCACTAGCCAAGATTTTGTATGCTTTACTTTCTTAAGATGGTTTGAATCCACTACTCAAGGAGTAACATAACTCAAATTAGATCTTGGATCAATTAAAATAGAAATACGATTATTATTAACTTTACCTTCAACTTCCACTACAATGGACTGGTGATCAACTTGTCGGTCATCTACAACTGCATTGATTCTTTGTAAGCTTCTACCCACATCTCCCACTGTAGAGGCCTCTTATAGGTTGTGAACCATGGTTCTTGTTGCAGAAGTTAAATGCGGGTAGTTCCTCCTTAAGTGAGTTTCTTCACATTCCCATCATTTTAACGGTTCTCTGGGGCTTTCCCCAAACTTCTTGGTTCGCAGATTAACAGATTTACCTCCCCCTTTGTAATATTCCAGATATAAAAAGTATGCAGAATAGAAATAAAATGCTTAAAATGGTAGATGAACAACAATATAACTAGAATAACACCACAATAATACTGAAATCATAACAGAATAACACCATAAAGAGCACTTATTACATTAGAATACATTGTTCTACCTACGTAAGGGGTTAGGTCCCTAACATGTCCTCCCCCTTAAAAACAACCTTATCCTCAAGGCTTGAGATGTGGAAATTGCTGCAGAATGGTAGCTGGTTTCCACGTGGCATCTGTTGGAGTTGTATCTTTCCACTGGACTAACACTTCCTTGATGGTTTGTTGATGCAGGAGACACTCATGCTGGTCCAAAACAACTTGTGGTTGTAGTCAAATGGATCCTTCTTCGTCCAACTCGGGAAGATTGGTTTGAGTTTGTCACTTAGTTCCAATCACCTTCTTCAAGCATGAAACATGAAAATCATGTTGTAGCTTAGAATGACTGGGAAAATCTAACTGATAGGCCACCTGTCCCACATGCTTGAGAACTGTATAAGGACCATAAAATTTGGGTGCTAGCTTCTGACAATGGTTGGCCTTGAGGGAATTTTGCTTGTAAGGTTGCAGTCGAAGAAACAACTGATCCCCTTCTGCAAATTGACGTTCAGATTGACCTTGATCTGCTTGTTTCTTCTTGTGATTCTAAGCCATGACCAAATTATCTTTGAGGGTACAGAGAATAGCCTCTCGAACTGTAAGAGTTTGGTCAACCGCCTGGACCTTCGAGACACCTGGTAAGTATGAGAGAACTAAAGGTGGCTTTTGTCCATAGACCGCTTCAAAAGGAGTCATGCATGTAGTTGTATGGTATGAAGTATTGTACCACCATTCATCTAGGGGTAACCATTGAGCCCACTGATTTTTATTTTCTGATGCAAAACACCTCAAATATGTTTCCAAACACTTGTTGACAACTTTAGTTTAACCATCCGTTTGGGGATGATAAGTTGTGATAAGATGCAATTGGGTGCCTTTCAGCTTAAATAGTTCTTGCCAAAAATTGATGGTGAAAGTTGGGTCGCGATCAGAAACAATAGAATGCGGCATGCCATGAATCTTGAAGACCTGATCCATGAAAAGTTGAGCCATTGTGGATGTTGTAAATGGGTGTTGAAGAGCACATAAATGAGCATACTTGGAAAGGCGATCAACTACTACCATGATGACTATTTTTTTACCTGATTTAGGTAATCCTGTAGTAAAATCCATAGAGATATCCCTCCAAATAACAAGTGGAATCGGAAGTGGTTGCAGTGTGCTTGGAGATTTGACTATTTCTCCCTTATTGCGTTGACACACATCACATTCCGCCACAAAATTACGAATGTCTTGTTTCATACCATCCCAGAAAAAAGAACGTTTGACCCTGTCATAGGTTTTAGTAAACCCGAAGTGCCCGACTATGGGTGTAGCATGAAGCTCAGAAAGCACGGTGGATTTAAGTTTTGAATATTTACTTAAATACAAACAACCTTTGTATCGAAGCTCATCATGGAGCCATGAGTACCCTGGGGAAAATGGAGAATTGGACTGCAATTGTTGTATCACATGCGAACGTTTGGGATCATGTAGCCATTCCTGGTGAACGGCTTGGAGCCAATCTGGTACAATGAAGGAGAGAGAAAAAGTGGATCCTTCATCTTCATATTTTTTGAGAAAGTGCATCAACCACCACATTGTCTTTTCCTTTCTTGTAAATGATCTCATAATCATATCCAAATATCTTAGTCACCCTTTTTTGTTGTTATGGGGAGGAAATGTGTTGTTCCAGAAAATACTTGAGGCTTTGATGGTGTGTCTTAATTTGGAAGCGTTTCCCCAATAGATAAGGGCGCCACAAATCAACGGCATGCAAAATAGCCAACATTTCATTTTCATATATTTATTTGCCCAAATTTCATTCAGGTATTTGTTTTCTAGTAAAGGCCAAAGGTCGACCCTCTTCAATAAGGACATCACCAATACATTTCCTTGAAGCATCACATTCTAGGAAAAAGGTCTTTGTGAAATCAGGAAGGGTCGGGACTAGAGTGGTGCACATGGCCATCTTCAAGGTTTGAAAATCCTGAACAACTGTTGGGGTCCAAGTGAAAAAAATCCTTTTAAGGAGTGTCGTGAGAGGTGTCGCAGTCTTTCCATAATTCTTAACAAACTTGCAATAATAACCTGTTAGGCCTAGAAATCCTTGCAAGATTTTGAGAGTCTTTGGGTGAGGCCAATATTTCATAGCTTCAATCTTGTAACGACCCTACTTAGATAGATGTATATGATTATTAAATTATAATATTATAATACTAGAATTAATAATCTCTGAATACTAGAATCTACTAACACATGTTGTTGGAAACACTGAAAGAAAATATAACAGAAAGAAAATTTCTCAAATCTGCATCACTGTTTTATTAAATCTGGAAAACAATAGACTCTAATTCTATAGCTCAAAAACATAAACTCACTGTCCATATCAGTGGTTTGCCCTGTATCTCCTTTAGAGAATAGAAAACACAGTTAGTGCTTACAACCACAAACCCTATTACTTAACCATATGTTCAAAGAGAGAAACAAATGTAATATAGTCTATTTGTTCCTCCATTTTATAAATTCCATCTTGGACTTGGAATTGAACCTAACGCTTAGTCCGTAACTCGTTATCAAATTACGACCTTACCTGAATTGTTTGTACACTTTGGATTTGTTGCTTGCATAGTCGACCCAAAGTCGGATTCACAATTATCCCTTATAGCCACAGAGCCTGATGGCACTGTCGGAGCCTCACGGTAGCCTCGTCTGTGGCCATCACAAGTTTACAACTACCAAGGCCTTTACATTTATCCCTGGGGTCTTCGTTTCAAAGCTGGCGCAGGGAACAAAAGGGGACGTTGAGGATTTCCAAGATATGCAAAACCCCAAATCGCTCAGCACTCGCCTAGCTCTCGCTCAGAGCTCAAATCGCCCAACACTTTCCCAACTCTCACTACGTGGCCTGCAAAACAAAAGAAAAGAACCCAAACGCGCGCTGGTATAAATATATGTGTATATAGGGGAAGCTCGCGAGTTTGACCCCGGGACTCCTGCACCCAAAAAAAAACTACTACTACCTTCATATACGATCCCACTGTATATAACACAATAAGTTCTTTTTGTGGCAGCCTCCAAGCCTACACTTATTGCCTCTTGGCCATCATACAAATGAAAAAATCCACGAACTAAGCGGGACTTGTAAAATGAATCTGCAGATATTTCCATGCGTCTCATGATAGACATGTCCTTATAGAAAGATATTAGTTCTTTCAGACTAGCTTCAACACTTCGAGAAGGAGCCATGCATCTATGCTCGGTAGAGGGAAGAGCAGTTTCAATAGTCAGAGGAGTGGTATCATCTGTTGAATGAGAAGAAAATGTTCTTCTTACAACATAAAGATATTTTCCTGTATTCAATTGAGAGCGTGTCCACTTTGCTAGGTATAGTGCCATTGTGTTCCACTTATGAGGTCAAGCAAATTGTCAAAAAAAGGATTTACTGCAAGCTGCAATGTCAGTATAAAAGATTTCTTCTTTGTATCAAGATTTCATGCAGATAATGCTGATTTGAAATCCATGTACGAACTCTGATCAAAATCCAAAGAACCCAACAGCAGCGGGAAGAGGGGAGAAATGGGTATAACAGCATACAAAGATCACTGTTTTCTCTTAGCTAGAAGTGGGTCATTACTGGAGCTGTTTGCAGAACTTATGGGGAGAAAGGATGGTTGCTCATCAGGGAAAGGTGGTTCAATGCATTTGTACAAGATGGAAAACAAATTTTATGGAAGGCATGGCATTGTGGGAGCAAACGGACCTCTTATTTGTGGGTTGGCATTTTCCCTAAAATACGAAAAAGTGGAAGGTGTGTCGATTACACTCTATGGTGATGGTGCAGCAAATCAGGGACAACTATATGAAGCACTTAATATGGCTACATTGTGGAACTTACCAATGGTTCTTGTGTGTGAGAATAATCACTATGGCATGGGAACAACAAAATGGTCGGTACTGGTTAATATAGATGGCTGAGCACAAACATCTTTACGCCCAGTCTTTCCTCCTTCATGTATGATTCATGACATCTGATTATCCAGATATTTACAAAAAAAAAATGCTCAAAACATTGGCTACAGCTCTGGTAGTAATCGCCTCGCCAACCATTTTGCCTCACATAAACCTTATAGTCTGCCAAACGAAAATGAAGAAACTATCCCGAGTATCGACAAGACTAGCTGGTAGAAACCCACGAGGAACTACGGAGCGCGCAACAACCAGAGGAACGAGAGCGGGACAAAGAAAAGTGGAGAGGCGGTAGAGGAATGACGCGTTTAGGGTTTGGAGAGACAGGCATAGGATTATTTGGAGGAAGGGGGCACGTGGGCCTCATGCGAGGACCCACGATGTTGATTCCTATACGTATAGTATTTCACGAGTAACTTTTTATTTTATTATTTATTTTTTTTTGTTTATTTTTCTTATTATTATTTTAATTGTAATAAATTTAATTGTTTTAATTTTTTATTTATTTATTTTAATTATAATTATTAAAAAAAAAATGGGTTTCAATTTTTTTTTATTTTATTTAAATTTTAAATTAAATTAAGTTAAATTAATTAAATTAAATTAAGTTAAAATTAATTAAATACAAATTTAATTAATTAAATTAAATTAATTGGGTATTTTGACTTTTTTTTTTTATAAGTAAAACAAAAGAAAAATTTATGGAGTCCGAGAGGATCGAACCCCGGACCTCCCCACCGGTCAAGTCTTTACAAAGTTTGCCCTACCAACGCACCACACGATGTGACTTTTACAAATAAATTCACGTATAAATACTTTAATTGTCATACCCAAGACCACCCACCAAGCGAAGCATCTTAAGAAGAACCCTAACGCCGAAAGGTACATAGCACTGGTGAACGCCAAAATGGGGTTGGCAGTTGGGGATAATTGTTTAGATTCCGTGGTTTAATCCTATTTAATCATTAAACGTGGTAATTATATAACCTTACAACATTTTTTTTAATATGATTAGGTAAATGTTTAAAAAAAAAAAAGGTAAACATGCTAACGGATGTTGTGATAAATGAAAGAAAGTTATGGACGATAAATGTGACCCATTGATTTTGGAGGACGACTAATAATATGTTAGCATCTTCAATGCATAGCCATTAGATAATGGTTTAAGGTTAAAAAAAAAGAAGGGTTAAAAGATCATTAAGTGTGCCCATTGTCAATAGGTGTATGCCTTTCGTCGTAAATTAATAAACATAAGGTCGGAAGTCACTTTAATAAAGTTGTATGTGAAAGGTTAAAAGGGCTTAGACTAGGACAAGCGGGAAGGAGGCGGCATATGCACTAGGAGAGTAAGCATAGGAAGTGGCGAGTAAGGCGCAAGGCTAACGTAGCTACAGGGAAAGGGAACCAATAGTTATTTTCATAGGGGCAAAGAAATCAAGCTTAGATGCTTAACCCTAACCCTAACCTAGCCAATCCC
>SNQJ01S0008856.1:69930-112939 GCA_010110895.2 Picea sitchensis | reverse complement strand
AATTGTTTCTGTCCCCAAGGGTTAGGTATTCAAGGGTTCTACAGACAAGGGTTTGCCCTGTGCTATAACTCTCTGAGATATGTTCGGGTTCCAACAGTAGTACTCATACCAATATCTCAGGGAACTAACTAAGGAGCGTAGACCGTGCCCTTAGTCGTACTACTCGACTACCCAATTACTAGAGAGTATATTCTCGAGTGTTGTTCTCGGTGGCACTATAGAAGTCAAATGGTCGATCGGTTTATCTAAAGAGGGATTCAGGAAATCTAGGTCAATCCGTACACAGGTGTTTTCTGATGCGCTACCACTCGAAGGAGTACCAACAAGGGTTACAAGGGTGGCCAACAGATGTTCACTTAAGAACCACTTGTATTTCCTAGGTGTATGAATCCCTCAACAGTGGGTTTATGTTCGTAACAAATCTCTGTGTCTTAAAGAGGCCAAAATACCTCTCTACCTTGAAAAAAAATTAACCCACAATTTTCTGCCAAGGAAAGTGCTCTGATACCACTTGTAATATTTGAGATATAAAAAGTATGCAGAACAGAAATAAAATGCTAGAAATGGCAGATGAACAACAATATAACAAGAATAACACCACAATAATACTGAAATGATAACAGAATAACACCATAAAGAGCACTTTGATTACTAAGAGCAATGTTCATGGTCCTCTTTGAGGGGGAAACCTCTAGTCGAGCAAAGCTCTATTACAATAATATCCAAGCTAGGGTTCTCATACCCTCAACTCCTATTTATACTAAATATGTCTATCAAGAGAACCCGCTAGAGGAATATCCTTCTAGAAGTGGAAGCTTCTATTAGGCCTTCTTACATTCGATTTATTCTACCTTATTGGAAGGCCTTATTAATATTGACCTTTATTACATTGGAATACATTGTTGTACCTACGTAAGGGGTTAGGTCCCTAACACCCTTGGGTGTTCTGGTTATTGGAGTAGAAATGTTTCCTTGGTAAATTCTTTGCTACATTCCGAAAAGGGGTCGGTTGATAGCCCTTCTTCCACTGGTTCATTATGTCTTGTTTCTTGTCTTTCCAATCCTTGGGAAGTTCAGACTATTGTAAGTATTGATCGTAACACATTCAGACCTTTCTAAAAAAATTTGTTCGGGTATTTGATTTGTCAAAATAAATTTTGTCCTTATAGGATTGTGGTAAGCATATTAGGAACCGCTGGATTTTTACTTTGTCTTCTCGGATATAAGGCACAAACCTTAATAATTCTAGGAATTTGTTTATCGGGTCATCCATAGTCATTTGACTGAGTCATAGTTGATAAAAATCTTTGGTATTTCTTTCATAGTAACTTTCAAATAAACATTGTTTCTTAAAAATTATTTCTTGAAATCCGACCACTCCATCTATTTTTCCTTTAATCCCTTGGCCAACTTCAGGTCTTGCCACCATATACTCATCTTTCCTTTCAAGTTATAAATGGCCATTCTGACCTTCATGTTGCTGGAATAATTGTAGATATGGAAATACATTTTAATGTCCAATAACCATGCTTCAACCTCCTCTCCTATCCTGGATTCTCCATCAAAGGTGGATGGTTTGATTTTCTTAAGTTCACCTTCTAGGTGGTCCACCTGTTTCCTCTTTCTTCCTGTGGTTGTTTTATTTGTTGTTGATGGTGTGCCTTCTAAAGAACTGTTTTCGTTTCTTGCTTCAAGACCAGAATTTTTGGAGGCTATTTTGTTGACCTCTTCTTCCTTGTTATTGTCTTTTGGGCTCTTCTTTGTTAATATGTTATGCATCAATACTTCATTTATTTCCTGGTCTTATTTTTGTTCCTTTTTCAGTTTCTCATTGTCTGCCTTGAAAGCTTGCAGTTCCAGAATAAGGTTTCTCATGGTTTCTAGAACATCCTTCATTGTTCTTCCCAGGATCTCAAGGAGGTCCTTGCTTCGGGTTCTCCTCAATTCTGATCTCCTCTTCATTATGTACTTCCATTATCACAACATAAATAAAAAAAATTGTTTGTAACAGTAAGTTTTTTTGTTAGTTTTTTCATCAAATAGAAAAGTATGTACTAAACAAACATTTTTGGCCCTGTTTAAGGTCCACGTGTTGTAACCTTGGCTCTGATACCATATTTAATGTTCCCCAAATTTACCAGATAAAAAAAATAAAAATCCTTAGGGACATTAAATTTATTTTATCTTTGAACAACTAACTGCCATTATAAACGATTTTATCTCTGAGTTATTTCATACTGCATAGTAATCATATATATATATATATATATATATAAGGTCAAGGGTAGCTTCACTATATCCTATCCTCTCGAATTACTAACATTTCTAATATAAGTGTAAAGGTTAATAAAACCCAACTAATGTCATATTATCTCCATATATAAACATTGACATTTATATATATTAAGCCCACTAGTATTATAATCCTTTCCATATATATATATATATATATATATATATATACGTATTAACGTTTATAATATTAAGGACCCTTAGCATTATACCCATTCCTAGGCATGAACATTTAACGTTTTAATTTGTTAAAGATTCAATAATATTGCAACCCTCTCTATGCAGAGCATTAACGTTGCTTATAACATAAAGGATCTATATGAATTTGGGTTCCAGCAAAGCATACACCTTTATCGAAAATGTTATAGGCCTTAATATAATGGTGGCTTTACGTTTCAGCTTAACTGTCTAAGTAATAGACCTTATGGGAAAAGATCTTGGTTAAACTTATGACCACTATTAACACATTTTGCAAATGGTTGTCGGTTGGGATTCGTTAAGGGCCCAATGATAACATTCATTCCTCCTGAATTATTTAACACTAACGAATTCATATGGTCACCCCTTAACTGAATGAGAGACTGGGCATGACAACTAAGTATATCGTTCCCTAACTGAGTTGTCCTCGATCGCAATAACTTGGTATGAAATTGAAAGGGATTTGTTAGAACTGAATTAAAACCTTTGTCTAGTCTATTAATGGTGACTTGCAAGGGTACCTCCCAGGGGCTATCGTTCGGCCACCATGTCCCATGAAAATCATACCACCTCCATCCTGTCACATTGCAAGGTACATGACTCATAGCCATCGCTATTACTCAGTTTCAAGACATGTATCTATGTTATTGTTTCATTTTCCTTCGGCTCTGTGAAAACGCTCCAGTGCTACCCTGCAATAATCGTCTTGGTGAACATGGCTCGAATCGTGTATTTGGGATCGTCATGGGAACGAAGAAAAGGATAGGGAGAATACTAGTTGGATTCTACCCTGAACCAAGTAAACAAATCGATCTTTTTACCTTGAGCTCTCTGTGTTTTTTTACTTACGTAGTGTGCACCAGTCACTATATTTTCTTCTTTCTCTTTCTGACTTCCTCGGTCCTACATTAGAGTTTTCTAAAGATTGTTAAGTATTCTTTAAGATTAGGGTTTGTCGTCTCTCCCTATTATTCCTTGTATTGGTTCTCCATTTCCTTATACCCTATGATATAACATTGGATCTCTACGAACTTTGTAGGAAATTCTAGTCTGTGTTATTAACCCAATAGGTAACAAGAAATCTTACGGTATTTTTTCAAAGTCTCGTACTGTGTGTTTGAATCTTCATTCTTCTTCGATAGTGTTCCTAACCCTAGATTGATTCTTCTATGGATTTAAATATTGATACCTTCCTTTCTATTTTTTAACCATCTGTAAAAGTCATGGGTCTCTAAATATGTATTTCAATGGAAAATCCGGACTTCTACTGTGTGATAAAAAAATAAGGGAATACCCTTCATATTTTGTCTGGATATTTTCTACTTGAAAAAATCATCCTCTGTATTAAAGAAGTGATTTCATTCTGTTCGGTAATGAGTATTTTACTAGAAAAATAATGTTATGATTTTCGTTCCTTTGAATGTTTACACAAGTGGTTTTCGTGGGAAAAAATGCAATCCTTCTGTCCGCACTTCCGAACTACTGGTTGTTGATTATGAGAATATACAATTCGGATCTTGTTATAACTCAAATCAATTCATGTATGTATTAATATCATTGTTTTATTAAGGGACGCGTTGTTTCTGGTTCGTAAAGATTCACTGTGAAAATTGTATTGTACGATGTATAATCGCAAACCCTTTTCCCGTGGATTGTTATGATATTTCTTCATTATTGTATCAAGTATTTTGTAACAGACTCGTTACCCTAATTCTAAATACATTATTCATACTTGGACAGGGATCGTAACATTCATATGATGCCATTGTGTGTAATAATTCAGACTCTAACTTGATTCAATTAATTACTTATAAAATATATGTTCCTTTATTTCCGAGTTTGAAAACTTGACTATTACATTTCCTTCAGCGTAAATAAAATATCAAAGGTAATATTAAAAGGGGTGATAGACACCTCTGTGTGACATATATGGTTCTGTATGAATTAGTCGAATTATCGAAGTATTAAATGTTTGTCATTTTTTTTCTTGCTTAATTACATTCCAGAATTAAGACTTTAGGTTACCAAACTAATGATTGGACCCCTGTTTACTTTGCGAGGATACCCATCATAATTTTCTGCGTCCACTCCTCCCCTTCGGACTTGTGGACATTTTACTCAATGACGCCAATGGGAAATCACTCGCGCCAAAATCTCAAGCTAAGTATTGTTCCTGTAAATGAATATTCAATATTTGTTCTGGTTTAT
Organism: Picea sitchensis; assembly: GCA_010110895.2. Classification (NCBI taxonomy): domain Eukaryota; kingdom Viridiplantae; phylum Streptophyta; class Pinopsida; order Pinales; family Pinaceae; genus Picea; species Picea sitchensis. Next base: position 108,241 of record SNQJ01S0008856.1, on the reverse strand, counting down.
TAACCCTTATTACTATTTTACTAATTCTCGATCTTTCCCTTTTGCAGGACTTAATCATTCTACTCACATGGATTCATGATTTTGCCTCACTCGAAAGGTATTCAAGCTCTGACTCTCAGCGTTTAAATCTAAATTTCCAGGTTTTTTTCATAGCGGTACAAAGTTCCACATTAGCGTAATATTATTATGATAGCTTGTGTACCATGATTCCATATATAACCTAGTTAATTGTATTTTAAATCCTTCATGGAATGAACAGATTTGGACAGTTTTGAACCGGGGAAAAAACCCTTAAACAAATATGATTTCAGATTTAAACAGTATGATGCCATGCATTAAATATACTGGAAATTTACTTCTGGATTTGCTGTAATAAAAAGGAACTATAATTTTTTGTGTCTTTTAAATAGACTGTTTAATAGAAAAGTATTTGAATCGAATGCAACTCAAGAAGTCGACACAATGTCTTATGTGTGTGGATACATTATATATTTTTTACAGATCTATGTAAATAAACATACAATAATATATAAATATATATATATCTTATCTGTGTTTTCTTTCAGAATTTTGTTTAGCCTTTACAATAGGCCAATATCCCTCAAACTAAACGTCTATACCTATATATAAGCATATATGGTAACGTTTATGATTCCAAGAATTAATTCTACATCATTTAACTTGACTTCATATCCTATGTATGCATATATTTACATAACTCAACTTATTAACAACTAACATACACAGTATCTTTCTTACTTTACTAAAATAATAAAATCAAACTGTACAGGTTGATCCTACAATTCATTTTATTCTACTAGTTATTAATCAATAAAACAATTCAACAAAACAATAAGTAGAGGTACATATCTGAACAAAGTGCTGGGAAAACAAATGGAACAACCAAGTTCCACCCATCCATAGAACAAAACAACCAATCTACTTGCTTCGTTCACCCCCTAGCCTGACCATGAATCCATGAGGGAGAACTCCAATGTTCCTCTTTCACTATAGTCCACTTTCAGATCAGAAATCCCCCTTGCCTTACACTTAGAAACAATGCTCATAACAACAAGTGATATCCTTTCCCCAACATACTAAGCAACACCCTGCCTCCTTTCATATGTTGTATATGCAAAAGCATCTAGTGCCTAGGTATTTCCCCCCGCTTGGTAATTTTTGTAGCTTTACAAATCCTTGATTTCTAGGGGATGCCAATGGCCAAATTCCTCATTTTCCACTTGTAAAATTTATCCCTGAGGTAGTTCAAGATTGTTCCCCACTCATGGATTCATGGTCAACTGATTTCAACCTGGTTGTTCCATTTGTCCTTCAACAATTAATATAAAAATATTTGTCTCTTACAAGTGTCATAGTCAAAGAGTTGGTTGGGAAAATTAAATCTTTTCCCAACAGTTACACTAATTAATTACAATTAATCAAATTCTAAATTCGGAATTGCCATAAATGGAAATAATTTTCCAATTTTGAATTTTCAAAAAATGGAAATAAACTCCTAAGTGCATACAGACTTTAATAATTAAACATTTCTGGGGATATTACAATATTCCATTGTAAAATCTTGACGTAAATGGAAACATTACATTCTAGGAAAGGAAACAATCATACACATTGATCACAATCCTCTGAAGTTCATACAAACATAAGGGAAGTCGCAGAACGACCACCATCAAAAGTGGTCCACCTACCTGCAGTAGTTCCATCTCAACATCAAGTATATGATAGGGAGAACAAATTGTGTCGTTGACTGCCTCAATCGACCTCCCATTGCTGCACTCATAACTGTGATCCATTCATGTGGGCATGAGGCATATGAGTGGCCCCAACTTTATCAGCAAGATCCAGACTTCACCACAACCTATCATCTCTTGGGTACAGACACAAATGTCATTGATTTTCACATTTAGGACGGATTGTTATGCCATCTAGGCCATATATGTGTTCCGAAAAGAGAGTGTGCAAAGATAATTTGGGAGGCTCACTACAGTCGAATGGTAAGAAATTTTGGTGCGGAGAAAACTATAGTCGTTCTACAAAAACATTTTTATTGGCCAAAACTTCAACAGGACATTTGCAAGTATATTAGATATTTCACTACATGTGTCATTTCCAAGCAAGCCATAAATAAGAAAGGCTTATACACCCCTCTTCCTACTCCTAAGAGGCCTTAGGAATCCATCCCAATGGATTACATGTATGGCCTTCTGTCCACTAAGAAAGGAAATGATTTTTCATTTGTGGTAGTTGATCAGTTTTCAAACATGGCCATTCTCACAGCATGCAAAATAACATCACAATGAAAATTACTACCAATCTCTTCTTCGAACGAGTCTGGGTCCATTTTGGGATACCACACATCATCATATCCGATCAGGGAAAGACATTCCTCGACACATTTTGGTCGAGTCTCTAGTCACTGGTGGACACCAATCTCATTAAATCCACTTCATTCCACCCTCAAACTTATGTCCAAATAGAGGTCATCAATCGAATGATTGTGCACATATTGCGCATCTATAACTCTAGCATCCATCTACATGGGATGAGATTCTTCTCTATGTTCAACACAAATACAACATTGCTCTCCATAGCTCCACCAGTAATATCCCCTTTCAGGTGGGGTTGGGATTCCAACCCTTGGGTCCCATTGATGTTGCACTCCCTCTTGCAACAACATAGAAAAATTCTTCCCATATTTATTCTGAGGTCGACAAAGCCACTAGATTCATTGAGAAGATTCAACACAACTTCCAACAGGTCCATGAGATTTTGCAGAAAGCCAATGCTAAGTACAAGTAGTTCCATGATCACCACCGGGTACCTCACTAATTTCAAGTGGGAGACAAGGTCTGGTTAAATTTTCAGAAAGAGCGCCTTACCGATCCCCATCAGAAGCTCCTCCCACTTCGCTATGGGACTTACAGTATCACCAAGGCTATGGGTAGCAATTCTTTTGATCTAAGCACTCCACCCTTCCTTGGCTTGCACCCAGTGTTCAATGTGGACCTCCTTCGTCCATGTTTTCCACCATTATTGGACACCTCAGAGATCGCATAACAACTGACACCAACAGAGCTCAACCCTGATTTCATGGAGCAGGCATCCATTTATTATATAGTGAACACACAGGTCAAGGGAACTTGCTAGCAGAGGATCGAGCTTTATCAGGTTGTTAAGGCAGGGTAGCTCCTACACCAAGTCAAGTGGCTCACTCAGGGCCAAATTCAGCTGATGCTTCCTCACTTGATCTGTGAAATCAACGCAATCGATACCATTTATTCCTAATGGGGGAGGACTTATCTAGGTGGATATTGGTGGCCACCCACCTATTCCAACTGGCTCCTCTTGACAATTTTTAGTTCAACAAGTTCTTCTGTACTTATTTTTAATTGTGGGTGCAAGGTTGTCTGAATCCCTACACATATTCCAGGTAGAGACTAGTGGCCACCCACCTAATCCAACTAGATTACTTTGAAATTTTTCATGTCATCACATATTTATGTACTTCTAGGGCCATTTTGGGGCCCTAAACAATTTTTTTTTGGCTTGACATAGTCAAACTATAGATGGAGTCAGATTTTTATGAAATAATGTGTAGTTCTCAAGAATACCTCTCCAACGGAATATCATGCACCTAAAACAGAGGTCGTATGCAAAAGTTACAACCCCAAGAAGTTTAGGTACCAACTTACCCATTGGGGCCACATAACGTTTGGTGTTTCATATCCTAGGGTTAGGTTTTTGGATGTCTAGGGTTTTAGTATTAATGAGTAATGTTACAAGGGACTTTGGAGCCTCATTGTAATCATTCTTCTCAGACGGATGCCCGTAGCAACCACATCTCTTCTCAAAGATAGCTACCACCATTCGAGTAAGTTGTTTTCAGTTCTGCAATTTTACAGTTTCATCATATTTCATTTATTCAATAAAAGTTATTGTTCATTGGATATATGTTGTTGTTCTCTATATATTTGTGTTATTGTATTCAGTTTTTTATTCATTTCATTCCGATCATAAACCCTGATCAATATCCTTTCGTATTGGTTTCATTACAAGGTTCACACACACATGGTAGAATCCCAAGTGATTAATATATTTAAGGATCATATAGTGGTTTGGTGATAAGCTCATACTCCACCTTGGTGGGTAAGCGAGTTTCTAGGTATAAGGTTATAAGTATAACTTTGTGATATTCAAACTCTTTGTCATTTGGTTGTGATATTGTGAGCTACTAGAGGAATTAAGGTTTATCCTATTTCTCTCCAAATGTAATACAAGTGAGATAGTACAAAGACTAAATAAACATCATTTGGAAAGTCCAAAAACCCTCAATAGAGTGGATTTAAATGTGATAGATATAGAATGGTCTCACACTTTCACCCAAAGCAAAAAAATCATTTCCAATGAATCATGATCCCTCACATACTACAGGTAGAATGAATATTCTAGTTTGTGAACTCTGAGCATGAGTATAGGGGTGTGTTGAGGTCATGGTCCCCATTGTGACTATCATAGACATGATTATTTGGCATGTGAAGTTTAGACTTTAAAGAGTTAATTTAATTATTAGTCCTCCTACCTCTAAGAAATCAAGGGTATCTTGAAGTCCTTCGAATCAAATATAGAGAATCAAGCTAAGAGACCATTAGAGGAAGACGAACCTAGTTAGAGGGATTTCTTTAAGTGTTACAAATAAGGTTATGAACTAAGGTAATAGAAGGTTCCCACTTTCATTGGGATCATTAGAAGAGGCAATGAATCCAAACCATGGTTGGTGAACATTGAAATCCACATGGCATTGTATGATTTCAATCCTTTGGAAAACAACATTTTTTCAAACTACAAGTTGATAGGTTGTGAAAACCTGTGGTGTGACCATTTGAAGAAAAAGGAAAAAGATGATTAAGATAACATGAGTTGGGATTGCTTCAGAACTCACTTTGAAAAAAAATACCTTGGAGAGATGCAGTACTAAATGAAGGAAGATGATTATTCCTCTCTCAAGCAAGGTAGTATGATATAGGAAGAGAATGAACGGAAGTTTGTAGAGATAAGAAGATATGACCTTGGACTTAGTGAAGATTCCTAAGTTAGGATATTTTTTGGAGGGGTTGGATACCATGTTGGAGATAAATTCCAAACATTCATGCCAACGATCTTGTCAGAAGTAATGTAGATGACTAGACTATGTGGATATAAGGCTCATTGGAAGAATGAATTAAGTGGAAATATGAATTAGAGGATCAACAAATTCAAGACTTGGAGAAGGTATGATCAAGGGAGATCGAATCTATACTCACCACTTGAGTTGAAGAAGGAAGAGAAATCTGATGGAAATGTAAGACTGGTGCACCTGGGAGTAAAATGTTTTGAATGTGCAGTATATGGGCATAAATCCTACAAATGATTTAAAATGAAGAACTAGAACAAATGTGTTGTAAACTATTAAGAACCCTAGGAAAGTATGGGAGATTTAGTAAAGGGAAATATTTATGTAGAAATTGAAAACCAACAGGTAGAATATCAAGCCTTCCTCATCCAGGATAGAGATATTATTTCTAACCAACAATTTTCTTTGATGATTAATATAAGGTGTACCCATAGTTTCATATCCCTTGTAGTGGAGGCTAAACGTAAGCTAAGCATCAAGAACCTCTAATACTCTTGGAATGTACATATCGAAAATGGTGTTAAGAAATGAATCATCCAAGCAACTGATGGATGCATGGTAGAATTGAGAGGATGGAGTAGTGGAATAGTTTCCATGAGTTGAACTTGGGATATTGTGATGGAATAATAGGAAAATATTGCTGGAACTCCATAATGATAAGTTGTATTTTTATTAATAGAAGATTGAATGTGTGGAGAATGAGCAAGTAATCAGAAACATCATAGGAGGAAAGACTCTAATAGTGGCTAAGAAAATATTAGTCGTGCAAATGCATATAGTGTGTGCAATGGATGTAAATGATACCTTGTTCTTATTACTAAATCTATAAAGGAATAAATCGTAGAAGTAGGATAGATTCCCATAATCAAAGAATTTTTTGACATATTCTTGGAAGAACACTAGGGTTGTTGCCAATCTAAGAAGTAACTTATACAATAGATTGCATGCCTAGTGAAACCCCTATATCAAAGGAACCTTATTGAATAGGAACTAATGTGTTGGGAAATGTTAAGAATGCTTAGAATGTGCATTGATTACAGAATGTTGAATAAGGTAAGGACGAAGAACAATAATCCTTTACCCATGATTGATGATCTATTTGATCAACTCAAGGGAGGAAACACATTCTCTAAGTTTGATTTAAGAACAATGTATCACCAAATTAGGGTTGATAACATTGAGATACCAACCTTTATATTGATGAATTCCCTAACATATGATTTGTGAGATTGATGAATGATGTATTTTTGAAGTATCTTGACAAGTTTGTGTTGGAAATCATTGATGAAATCTTGGTATATTCTAAGAGCGATGAAGAAAATTAAGAGAACCTTTGAGTAGTTATGCATACATTGTGGGAAAAATAGTTGTATTCTAATTTGAGTAAGTGAAAATTATTCAAGAAGTTTATTCAATATCTTGGGCACATAATATGAGAAGAAAAAACAAAAGTAGATCCCAAGTGGATAGAATCCATATATAGTTGGCCAACACCAAAGGATTTGTCTTTATGGGATTGGATGACTACTATCAAATATTTGTTGAAGGTTTCTCATGTATTGCAATAAATTTTTCAATGTTGTAGGGTAAAGGAGTTAAGTAACTTTATAGAACCCTTTATGAGGAAAGATTTCAAGAACTAAAGAAGCTCCTTGTGATTGCACTAGTATTAATACTTCTTATTTTTGACAAGGATTTTGCTGGTATGAACCAATGCAAGTAACAAAGGCATCAAGGGAGTGTTAGTCAAAGATGGAAGAGTAGTAAGTTATGATTCAAGGAAGTTAAATATTCATGAAAAAAAGTACTCGACTCATGATCATGAGATTATTTCAATAGTGAATGCTTTGAAGGCATGGTGACACTACTTAATTAGAATAAAATTTCAATGACAAAGACATCATTAATGTTTGAAGTAATTGATGATCAATCAAAACTGAAGACTAGGAAATGGCATTCGGTGGAATTTATTAGCAACTAGATGACTATGACTTACTGCATATAAAAGGAAAGGAAAATATGATGGTTGATGCTTTGACCTAGAGATGAAATATAGGTGCAATACCATAATATTGTTTATGTTTAATAGAAATAATCATGATTCAATTGGAGGAGGATAAATGGCATCAATAAGTGTGCCAAACATTATTACAAAACAAGGATTGGACAATAAGGGAAGTCATAAAGTATGATGAATATCATCTAGTTGAAGAAGTGGTATTTCTTTGGAGGAATATAATTTTCATACTAGACCACAAAGACCCGAGAAGATTGGTATTTCATGAATCACATGATGCTCCTTATTTTGTAAACCCAAGATAGAAAAGGACATATAAAAGTATTAAGAAACTATACAACTAGCCCAGTTTGAAATTAGATATTACCGCATATGTAGCCCAATGTTTGGAATTTCAATAGATAAAAGTGGAACATTGAAATTCAACCAAAAATTTGGTTACTCTAATTATACCAACTTGGGAGTGGGAATAAATATCTATCTGAGTACGTAGGTTTCCATAGTTAGCCATAATGTTAGAGATTTTTCTGGATAAAAATTGTGTATGATGTTTTGAAACTGTATGATTGTCTTTAATATTTTATCACAACGATTACATTTAATACTTTATTATTTAATAATATTTTAGCACTTAATCCCAATGATTATTATTAAATTTTTAATCATTTTTAATTTTGTAATCATTTTTACCTTTGTCATGTCTTCAATGGACAAATACCAATCGTTCCCTAAAAACTTAAAACCTCGACACTCTTCTTCAATATATTATCTTCATTTTCCTCTAATGATGGGTGGAGTGCCCACTCAAAACGTTGGATGTTTCAAAACCTCATAACATTTTTTATCTAGAAAAATCTCTAACATAATATCTATGTCTTTCATCTCAGGGTTACCAAGCACCTCCATAGGTAATGAATTGATTTTGGTTGTAGTCAATTAACTAACATATATGGCTCACTTCATTCTAGTAAATACTACTCATTAGCCATGCAATCCATAAATGTGGGACTTATAACTCTCACGCTTCACCAATATGGATCCTCCATGGAATGGAAATTTGGTTTATATTATCTAATGTATTCTTCATGGCCTCAAGGATTATGTTATTTCATGTTTTTAATTCTCAATTTTCAAATTATTATACACACTCTAAATCCTTTTCTGCAAAACCATATCCAAGGATTCAATTCATGTTGCTCACATGTGTAATGTGTGGACATCAATGCATCCTCAAATGATTGGTTTTATAACTAGAAAAAAATATTATTTTTGTATGTTTAGGTCCAAATGAGTTCCTAATAAGAGCTATCTGACACAAATACTTTACCCTTGAAACCTAAATGGGAAAACTAGTTTTGAATGGTTGTTGAGTCATCATTTAGACAATATCAAGTTACAGTGCAATTTGTAGGCTCATGGGTCATTAAAAAATTTACATAGCCATTCATTTTCTACATCATTACCTCTGAGCCAAAATACCCTTAATGAGTTGATGTACATGAATATATAGGTAGATATCAGGGTAGTAAGAAGACCAAGCATCCTTGTCCTTTCATTTCCCATTATTCAACTTTCTCTCATACTTTATTTTCATTTTTCGTATTTATGTTTTTATTTATTTATTTTCTTTCATTTAATTTATTAGTATTTCAATGTTTTCATTATCTTTTCCTTATTCTTGAAAATTCAATAATCATCATATTGCATATGGGTACTAAGTAACCATTCATTTTTGTTCAGATCCATTTTGAATCACACCTCCCCATTGAGAGATTTTGGTATCCAAAAGATTCTATGAAAGCAATATCTAGAAAACATCTTGCAACAATTTTTCTTGGATACAACTTTGACTATAGCTCTAGCTTAGTCTCATGAATCTAAATCTTGGATCTAGTTTGGGTTATGGCTATGTCTCTAGTTTCCAGATTCACTCATTTTAGTAATGAAAAAATTATTATCACTAATTATATATGGTGTAATATTCATATTTGACGCTCTCTTTTATCAAAATTCACTCCCATCCTTAGTGTACAAGTCTCTTTCATTCTCAAACTTAGAGATTCATTATTTTGGTAGCCAATGGAATCAAAGACAAATTCTAATCTTTACTTATTCAGTGAGATTCCTCTTGATTCCTCAAAACATAATCTTTTTGTAATATACATATCCTAAACTTCCATCTGAAATACCATATCTATGACTTAGTTATATCCCATTTTGTCTCTTTTTTCCATAAAACAGTGATCAATTACAAAACATGTGTGTTAAAGGATGTTAAAGGTGAATTTTACATTTTATGCTTAATCTATTTTTTTTATTCATACTTGATTTAATTAGTTATTATATGATTATGTATCCTAGTCATTTAACAATTTTCTACAACGAAATCATTATTCTATAGGGACGTTATCACTTCAAGACTGAACCATGACTTGTGGGAGATGAAAAATCGATCCCTAGATCTCGTCCAACTATAATATAAGCCCACAAATCCTCCAGATAATTGAAAAGGGAAGTCAAACCTTCAGCCAAACATGTATAAGTGGCAGAGTTTCTGAAGCCAACTTCATCAAATAAAAACATGAAAGAGAAAGATATTGCATGAGATAAATTCATGCATTCTGGCATGAATTTATCCATTAGATGGATGAAAAATCCTTTTCCATATACCCACAAGATGTTATATGCATGCATGTGTTATCTTCTTTGTAAACAGTTTGAGAAACGTGTGTCATAATAGAGAGACAATTTTGTGAGCTCAATTTTGAGCCGATGAAAAAGGATATTGAAAATAGGCCACATGGGTTTTATGCAAGACAAGGCCATTTAGGTTCAACCTTAATGGTTTCCTCAAACTGTGAAGGATATGGGAGATTTGATTGATTCTTTAAACCATATTTTCCCAGAATTATAGTTGTGGCCACCTTTGAAATCTGTGTAGTTTATATCTATGTGATCTTGTTTGTATTGTATAAATATGGGTACATAGACCTTTAGATATTTGTAGACACTTATTTATATAATTTCATTGTAATAACATTGTTTTTCAAGTTAATGCAAAGTTCTGGTTAGTGTTCTCTTATATGACTTTCAAATTCTGAGTTTATACGAGCTTAAGCTTCATACAACTTTTCCAAATAGTTTTCCCAGAGACATGAGGACCCCCTAAGGAGGAGCACGCAATTCATTTACTTTAATATTTGGTATTTATTTTCTTATTCGATTATGTTCATTTCTTTTATGTAAGCTTTATTATTTCCATTCACACAAAGACAATTGACGTCACAAACAATCATTGAAGAAGTGATTGTTATTCCCACAACATGAAATCCCATTTCTTTAGATGATTCAAATAATATTCTTAACAATCCAGTAGATTGATGAGCCTAAGTATTGGATTTTTATGTGTGCCTTTATAATTCTTTTTCTGCATCATTAGAAAATATTATGTTATTTCTGTAGCTAAACCAATGAATAATTTTCATTTTTTCATAGTTACAGACATTTAGGGATAGATTGGAAGCTAAGGCCTGCATATATTTTGAATTTTACTTCATCAATTTATGATCCCCGAGTTGATAAGTTAATGTAGCAGAGTTCACCTATTGAACTGACATACATTTTTGGCGTCGTTGTCGAGGAAGTGAAAAAAGACATTATTTTTTATTTTTATCATTTAAATGCATATAGGAATGAATGCATGGGAAGAAAGATGAGAATACAAGAGGTAAGAACCAACACACTTTCTATAGGTAGGCATGTAGTGAGTCTCTCTTAAACCATTTAAATCATGTTAAGTAGGATGCACGAATACACTGATTCATGGAAATACTAACTCATGTCAAATGATAACTTGGTGATAAAAGTATATTAGTAGCATGTGGATTTCAAGTACATGATCATTTATTTCAAATTTCTTAAGTTTGGTTTGAGTAGAGTTCTTTTGTTTTAGTTAATTTAAATTATTTTTGGGTGTTGTTAGAACCCCCCATGAATTAATCCATGTGCAAGACAAGGACAATCAACCAAAAAGAAGAATTCAAGCATGTTCAAGAATTTGTTGAGAAAATGAGGAAATGATACTGCAAGAAATTTCTCAAATTCTAGAAGCAGATGGAAACATTTTTGCATCTTAGAAGGAGAAAATATTGACAACAATTAGGAACATATCTATGCACTGAGATGTGATATAAGACCAAAAATTCCATGGGAAACATCAAGAAGAATACCTGTAAGAGATCAAACAATCTTGGGAAACATCTGATGGAGAGCAAACATTAGAACTTGAGATCGAGGAATTTCTACCATGATTATCATCCTATCCTTTATGCATTCAAGAGACCAATCAAAAAATAGTATAAGATATGTATGGCATGAAAAATGAGGATATACAAAGCAATGGTAATGAACAAGTGGAACACGAGCATCACGACTACATTGAACTATGGTTTCAGGGACCTATCAGTTCCCAAAATTCCTTCACTCTTCAACAATTCTTGACATCATATCAATCAAAGAAGTTTGTTTCTAATATTTTGGTATCTATCAATGTATTTCTTTCAAACATGAATATGAGTTTATTTGTAATCTTGTTACGCACTTGGTTCCATTCAAAGTATTTCTATACTTGAAAGATATTTTCCTTTTAAAGAAAAGTAGGATAGGATAGAAGAATAAATGAATTAACAAAATAATAAAGATAAAAATAATTCTATTTGTGAAAACCAGTTTATTCGCGCAACTAGACATGAGTTTTGCTTGAAAACCAAGAAATTGGTGAGAAAAATTCAGAATAAAATTTTCATGTTGGTTCCATCTTGTGTTTCAATTCTTCAAATAATTTTTGTTATATCATTGTACTGGATGATGTGGCATCCATTAAGGCCTTCCTTCCAGTAGTTCTTGTCCCATCGATCTCAACACTCTATCTAGGATCAAGATCAAGAGATATTTATAATGCCTTGGAACTTTTATTCATCAATGATAGATTTCCTTGTTGATAGAAGTGGGGATGAATTAATGCCTCCTGACTATTAGATCCTACAGGTTAATCGATTCCAATGCATTGATTCATGCCTGACAGGATGCGTTAAAGTACCTTGATGCTCATTAACATCAATGGTGAGTGATCTCACATTGGTTAACGACATGCATTAATGGTAGGTAATCCAATGATTTCTTCCCATGCTTGACGTTAGTGCATCCATTCACATGGTAATAATTGTACCACATATTTAGGCTTGATCAAGACTATATGGTTTAATGGTATCAACAATTTTATCCTTTTCGACATTTTTGTAAATAAAAAGGAGATGCAATTCTTCTTGCAATATCTTTACCTATAGCAGAGTTTCTAGTTCCATATAGTAGTATTCATGGTTGTTATTTGATACATTTGATAAATCTTATCATCCAAATAGATTTTTCAGGTCTAAAATAAAATATCAAATCTCAGAAGGATGCATGAGGAAATGCATCATCCTCAATGTGGGGGAGAGAGAGAATTGAATTATCAATGTCCTTCTATGGTTCTAGATGTAGATTCAAATCTCCTTTAGAAATTCATTAGCATACTCTTTTTGTCCAAAACATCCAAGCACTTGGTACTCAACTTATTTTCATCATTTTCATATCATCATGACAATATAAAGGTAAAATGGAACAAAATAATTTCAATCATTTCAGTATTTGATTTGTGCCTCACCATCATAGTTTCTTGCAAACAAATTTTAGAGAGGGAATTTGCACAAGATCATTGCTTACTTTTTCTTATGAATATGTTTTAGAACAATTCAACATTTTTTTTATACTTTATGAGGCTACCAAAACTTCCTTGTAAAGTGTTGTAGCAGCCATACTTTATGTAGCAAACTATTTCTAGGGACTATTTTTGCATGACAATTGCAAGAAGATGGGTAGGTTATAAAATTCTAAGATGCGGGTTTTAAAGAGAATATGATAAATTGAGTATTTCGTAGGAAAAAATTTCAAAAAATGCTTGATAATGGATGCACCGGGATGTTTTAAATATGATTTAATAAAAATTACCATAATTTTTGTAAACAGTTACAACTATCCTTTTGTAGAAGATCTGTAGTTTTGTATGGTTGCACACATTGCAAGATGAGATCATGGCTTGGGGATGGTTTCAAATCATGAACATATGTTCATCCAACTATCAAACACAATTTCTAGTATTTCCAGATTTTACACAAGTTTCCAAGCATGAAAATCAAATATGGAGATTTTATTTGCATCATATTTAGATATTCTTCAACATTTGTAGCTTACTTGGATCCATTTCTTCATCATCATAAATATTAGTTTCTTCATCAACATCAACACCATAACATCTTCTTCAACAACAACATTCATCATAATTATTTACGTCCATTCTTTATCATCATTATTAGCTTTCATCTTCAGTTCCATAACTCTGCCTTAAAATATACAACATTGCAATCATTAGTTGCAACAATAGAACCAACACTTCACATTCATTTATGCTTCATCTTCAGTTCTAGAGGTGATGAATTCTTTAGGCTATAGGTAAAATCATAAAGGTAATATCTTTTTAAATCATTCACGCAATTAGAATTATAGATTATGTATAGGATGAACAAAACATCAATTTCAATACATGTTTACTCTGTTTTCCTAAGACTATCCTATCCTCTTACCAGAATTATTGAATCTAATGTTATCTATTTAACCATGTCTCTGAAGACCATAACTTAAGGTATTTTCCTGTTCATATATATTAGCACTCAAACTATGTATGCATGTTGAAATCCCATTTCGACATGCATTTTTCAAAGTGTTAATATGATCAATAAGACTATGATCCAATCATGCATAAATTTGAATGATACCTTCAAAAGTGGCTCGATCATTTTCATCATTCAAAATTACAGATCTCATTATAGCTTATACATATCCCTAGTTTCCACCTCCCCCCCCCCTCATTTTCAACTTTGTTGGTTTTTCATTTTCCCTATGATAAGAATATTGTTCAAAAATAAAATTTCTTAAACTATGTAGTTTTAATAAAGGACATGTTGTAAGGCATGAACCAACTGGCATCAAAATACTTGAAGAATATATAAAATTCCATAAACGGTTCAGTAAGGTGGGATGGTTCCCATTCCTATATAAATTCCATGGTTTTTGATGACCGAGTGACAAGAGTTTTTGTTGAAACATTTGATGGAAAGAAGGCTCAAATTGATGATCAAAAGATAGATCTTTCTAAAGAGTTCATTCATAGGCTATAGGGCCACTTCATGGACACTGTTGGTTTTTCATTTTCCCTATGATAAGAATATTGTTCAAAAATAAAATTTCTTAAACTATGTAGTTTTAATAAAGGACATGTTGTAAGGCATGAACCAACTGGCATCAAAATACTTGAAGAATATATAAAATTGCATAAACGGTTTAGTAAGGCGGGATGGTTCCCATTCCTATAGAAATTTCATGGTTTTTGATGACCGAGTGACAAGAGTTTTTGTTGAAACATTTGATGGAAAGAAGTCGCAAATTGACGATCAAAAGATAGATCTTTCTAAAGAGTTCATTCATAGGCTATAGGGCCACTTCATGGAGGATAAAGATGGTTTAAAAAACAGATAATAAAAAGGGAAATTTGGATATAATTCATTAAATACCCAACATAGGAAGCCAACTAAAAGAAAGGTATGCCCACCTTTGCATTTAAAAATAAATAGTGTGACATTTTATTCAGCCTTCAAAAACACATCACATGTGAAGCAAGGTCTGGGTTGGTATTTAATATCATCCTAGATTACTCATGCATTCTCACGAAGGGCATGAAATACACATGTCATTGTACTTGTTGAACACTCTAAAGAAAATGGCATTAACTAGATACAACATAACCCTAGGAGTGTGGAGAATAATCTATTTCATTTTGGGTTGGTCAAAATGTTAGTAGAAGTCAAATTATAGGAATAAAATGATACTTGGACATATTTCTTGGTAATAAATCATTTCATGGAGGGACCTGTGCAGAAAGCAATCAGATGATCGAAATGTAAGGGTTTCAAAAGAAAATTTTCTAAAGCAAAGACAAAGGTTTCCAAGTTGGAAAGCCCAGAAACAGAGCCCACGATTCTTGAAGTGGAGAATGAAAGACCTAAAATAGATGAATTTGAGAATCCATACCTCAAGAAGAATGGAAAAACAATATCTAAAGCAACAAATAAATAGATAAAATTCAAATAGAGCATAGAAAAGGAGGTTAGGGTTTCAAACCCTGAACCTACAGAGAGGATGACCCTGAGGTAGAACAATGGAGACGATTGATGAGTTAGAAAACACAGGTTTTAAGCCATATATAGAAATTGGAAAATTGAAGCTTTTATGGATCAAGATACTAGAAGCAAGACTAAAAGTTTAAAAATCCATCTCAAACTTTAAGGAGGTTTGCTCAAAAAAGAAGGAAACCATATGAGTATAATTATAGTTTTTCTAATTTCATCTACATATTTTCTTTATTTTCTAACACCAATGAGCCTAAAACTGTGAAAGAGGCTTGAATGGGATGGAAGATAATAAGTCTTAGAGATTGGCCATGGATGAGGAAATGGTTGGAGTTATAAATAATGATACATGGGACTTGGTACAATTACATGCTCAAAACAAATCCATTAGATGTAAATGGGTATTGAAAAAGAAGATCGGCTTAAATGGAAATGTTGAAAACACATAGAAAGCTTGGTTGCAGAAAGATATTCCCAAGTTGATGGGATAAAATTTCATGAGATATTTTCCCTAATTGCTAAGTTAACATCTATTAGGTTCATATTATTTGTAATAGTAGATTTTACTTTAGAGATAGAATAGAGGGATGTGAAAATAACATTTCTACATGGTGACTTGAAGGAAGAGATTTATATGACACAACCAAAACACTATGTTGAAAAAGGTAAAGAGTCTTTGGTTTACAAATTAAAAATGTGTTTATATGGTCTCAAATAGCCTCCCAGAATGTCGTGCAAAAATGTTGATTATTTTGTGTTGGGGTTGAGATTTTTGAGATCCAAATGTAGATGGTATGTTATTCTTTGATCAAATTAAGGATCAAATTCATGATATGAATTCTAAGATTTGTGATATGAATGAGTTTGGATACAAAATTTGATAGAGTTAAATTATTCAAATGGAAAAGTAAAGCTTACAAAGTGGAAGAGCTCGTCAGCAACATTTTAGTGATGTTCGTTTCAGGAAAAACGACCTCCAGGTGACAAAGATATGAGCAAGGGAAGTTTCGTAAAAAATAGTTTTAAATGGGTAAAAATGGTTAGAAATGGTTTGGAAAAAAAGGGGTGGTCAAGGGCTAGGCCCTTGACCTTGCCAACACCGAGGACCCCTTGGTATTAAAACTATGTCATAAAACCAAATGTTATACCAAAAAATACCAACCATATAATAATAACCCAAAACACATATGTTATAAACGCACCACATTATTTATACCATATGTCAAACCCAAAACGTGCACATATATTAAAACTATATCATATATATATATGTGATACCATATATATTACACCAAATTGTGTGCCAACCATAATGTATTCATACCATATGTTAAAACAAACATATAACAAATCCTGCCAAGGAGAGGAAGCCCGCGGGTTTGACCTCGGGACTTCCACCCCCATAACCACTACAACTACCACTGCCCCACCGCCATGGGACGTGGCATGTAATGGCACAAAAACCTTAAAAGTTGCCAAGATTTGGGAGATTTCGGAGGGTGTGTGGCCCATAGCTTGTGCCTCCCCAAAAACCATTGTTTTTTATTATTTAAATGAAGCATGGGCATGAATCCCGAAGGGGGAGAAAGAGTTTTGATGTAGGCAGAGACAGGCACGTAGATCGAGGTGATGCTACACAATGACCGAAGTGAATTTGCACATAGACCGAGGTGGTATTTGCACGCAGTTTGGGGTGGTACAGAATTGGCACGCATCTCGAGGCCGTACGGACTGTACAATCAGGGCAGAGTTGGGAATTGTGCCAAAAAGGGCATTCGGAGTCCAATTTCTGAAATATATCGAGTTTATACTCAAAAGTATCGATTTTCGCAAGGATTCTAGATCCAGTTTCAGTTTTTGCATTCAGGCATCCATACAGAAAAGTGCTCACATAACCTTCTGGATACACAGAAATGTATCCATGTTTATACTTAAAAGTCTCAGAATTTCATCTTGCAGTTGTTGTTGAACTTTGTTATGATATATGACAGACAGAAATCAAAAGTTACTTTGTAATCATTTTGAATACTTAATCTATCGACCTCCCCATTTGGAAAGTGGCCCGGAGAGGTAGCCAGGAAGTCTGGTGAACTCTGTTACAAATTCTTGTTCATAGATAGTATGATTACATGTTTATGTGCTTGATGAATGTTCTTTAATTTTGCATTCATAAAGATGGTTAACAATTAAAAAAAATTCACATGCAAGTAATGGTTAAATATCAAGTAAAATTTTCAGATCAAGTTGGTATCAAAGCAAGGTTAACCATTTGTTTTGTGAGTTGATGTTAACAAGATCCAAGCTTCAGCGTGGTGAAGGAGCACTTGAAGAGTTCAATCCAGAGATTGGATCAAGAAGAGGAAGGATGTCTTCACCAAAAGGAGAAGAAGTAGCTTCTTCTATCCCTTCTGAAGGGGAACTTCTGAAAGCTTTCATGAGAATGCAAATGATGGTAGCGGAGCTCTATCAAGATCGAAAGAAAGGTGAACAAGGTGGACCATCTCATACAGAAGATAAGAAAAAAGGAGGTGATGAGGACCCTCCTAAAACTCCACCAACTTCTCCATCTCTTATTGATGGTTCTATTCCTTCTCCATTTGAAAAGCAAAAAACAAAAGTTGATCTTCATATGCCTCATTTAAAGCTTGATATTAAGTTTGATTTACCTATGTATAATGGAGAACTTAATGCTGAAAAATTGGACAATTGGATCCATCAAATTGAATTTTATTGTAGGATTCAAAAGTTTACTGAAGATGTTGTTAAATTTCAGTTGGCTTCTCTCCGACTTGGAGGGACTGCTCTCATTTGGTGGGAGAGCAGATCTCAAGAGGATCTTGCCACGAAAGGCAAAATCATTTCCTCTTGGTATGAGTTCACTTCAGCACTTAAAAAACAATTTTATCCATTAGGGTATNTCTCAAGTATATAGGAGGATTGCATAGTTATTTACGTCATATGATATTGATGTTTAATCCGACAAACCTTGATGAGGTGTGTGTTCAAGCAACTCACATAGAGACAAAGGGGAAGAATACCAAAGAGAACTTTTCCAAGAAATATTTCAAACCTGATGGAAATAAGTTTAAAGGTAAATGGAAAAGTAAATACACAGCTACTTTGAAGAAAGAAGGAGATAAGCCTACATGTACTCATTGCCAGAAGAAGGGCCATGATGCTTCCAAATGTTGGAAACTTCATCTGGAGCTCAAGCCATAAAAGTTTCGGAAGAAAGAAGACAAAAAGACTACTGCAGCAGTAATCAAACATGATTTGGGATCAGACTCTGGGGATGAAACTAAGGTGATTGCTACAAGCATCCAAGGTAATATTCCTTCTTGTTATGTCTCAAGAAATGAACCTATTATTGATGAAACAAAGAGAGGTGAGTTATTTCATATTAGAGTTATCTCTAAGCATACAAAAATTGATACTCTTTTTGATAGTGGATCACAAGCAAACCTCATTTTAGAAGAAATTGTTAAAAAATTACAATTGGAAGCTAAGTTACACCCTAAGCCATATCCACTTGGATGGGTATGTGATAATGCATGATTACAAGTTACAAAACAGTGTAGACTTCGGTTTGCCATCACTTATGGATTTGTGGATGAGGTAGATCTAGGTGTGGTTCCATTGGATATATGTGGTATTGTGTTGGGTAGTCCATATCTGTATGATAGGAAGGCTATCTTTTACAGGGAAGATAACAGGTATCAGCTCACTAAGGATGTTGTTGAATATATTGTTCGTGCACATCGCATGAAAACTAATCTTTCTTTAGTTTCTACAAATCAAATGAAGAGGTTAATAAATGCAAGTAAGAACTTTGTGCTTATGATAGTCAAAGCAAAAGATGTTGAACAAACTGAATCCTTTAAAGGTTGTGATTCTAAACTTAAAAAGGACTTGATAAAGGTGGTATCTGATTATAATATTTTGTTTCAAGAACCTGAAGGTTTACCTCCTAAAAGGGAAATTCAACATGAAATACATTTGCAGTAGGATGCACCTCTTCCTAATGTTGGTATCTACAGGTCTTCTGTTATTGAGAATGCAGAGATAAAGAAACAGGTTCAGGAATTAATTGAAAAAGGGGCCATTCGACCAAGTTCCTCGCCATGTGGTTCATCAATTGTTTTGGTACGAAAGAAAGATGGCACATGGCATATGTGTGTTGATTACAGGGCATTGAACATAATCACAATAAAGAACAGGTATCCTCTTCCTCGAATTGATGATCTTTTAAATCAATTAAAGAATGCAATATTTTTCACTAAGTTAGACTTAAGAAGTGGCTATCATCAAATCTGTATTCATGACAATGATATTTGGAAAACAACTTTTAAAACCAAACAAGGATTGTATGAATGGATGGTAATGCCATTCAAGCTATGTAATGCACCCGCGACATTTATGAGGGTGATGAATGATGTGTTTAGACCCTTCATTGATGATTTCATTATAGTCTACTTAGATGATATTTTGATTTTCAGTCAAACTTGGGAAGATCATGTCAAGCATGTTAAACAGGTATTGGATGCACTTGTAAGGGAAAAATTGTATTTAAAGATGTCTAAATGTGAATTTAGAAAGACATCTTTAGTATCTCTAGGTTACATTGTAGGGGGAGGGGGGGGAGAATTGAAGATTGATCCCTCTAAAGTTGAGGTCATTTTAAATTGGCCTAAGCCAAATAATGTAACAGATGTAAGAAGATTTTTGGGAGCAGCCCAATATTGGAGGAAGTTCATTGCGAAATTCTCCTTCATAGCTTCTCCCTTACATGCTTTGACAGGTTTGAACAAATTCTTTCAGTGGGAAGGTAAGGCACAAAAAGCCATTGACACACTAAAAGAAAAGATCAGCACAGCTCCAGTACTTGCACTACTGGATCTACAAAAACCATTTGAAATAGAAACTGATGCTAGTGGTTATGCTATGGGGGCAGTCTTAATGCAACATAAAAAACCAATATGCTATCATTCTGAAATTTTCTCTAAAACAATAATCAACTATCCAACCTATGACAAAGAGTTTTATGCATTAGTACAAAGTGTTAAAAAGTGGAAACATTACCTAATGGGTAAAGAAACAATCATACATACTGATCATCAACCACTGCAATATTTACAATCACAAACTAAGCTACAACAATCAAGGCATTTTAGATGGATGAGGTTTTTACAACAATTTCATTTGGTTATTAAGTATAAGAAATGAATTCATAACAAAGTTGCAGATATGTTTTCTAGACCTCCGACAAATGCTTCTATTGTTATTCAATAAAGTCCATTAGTTCATGCAAGCTATGTTGAACAATATACTAAGGATGAAGATTTCAAAGAAGTTTATGAATCACTAAGGCATGGTTATCAGAATGAAGAATTGAATTATCATATCGATGACAAGTTGTTGTATCATCTTGGTAAAATCTGTATTCCACAAAGTGAAAGAGTTCATGTGATAAGAGAAGCTCATACTTCTCTCATTTCAGGGCATTTTGGAGTAGGTAAAATCATAGCACAATTACAAAAATTATGTTATTGGCCTCGAATGAATGAAAAAATGTCCAAATATGTAAAAGGTTGTGTCATGTGTGCAACAAGCAAACAAAGTAACAAAAATTTAGGCTTGTACACTCCACTTCCAATTCCCTCTTGTCCATGGGAAAGTGTTTCAATGGATTTCGTAGTAGGTTTACCAATGTCTAGAAAAGGACATGACTATCTGTATGTTGTTGTGGATCGATTCAGTAAAATGTGTATACTCATGCATTGTAAAAAGAAGATCACAGCTGAGATGACTGCTCATTTGTTCTTCCAAAATGTATGGCTCCATTTTGGACTTCCTACTTCTATTATTTCTGATCGAGATTCCCGATTTCTTAGGAAATTTTGGTCATCATTATGGGAACTTATGGACACAAAGTTGAAGAAAAGCACAACATTTCATCCACAAACCGATGGTCAAACTGAAGTGGTCAATAGGAATGTGCTACATCTTCTTCGAGGGTATTGTGCTAAGCATCCCAAGCTTTGGGATGAACAATTGCATTATGTACAACATGCCTACAACAGAGAAATACACTCTTCTACTCAAAAGTCTCCTTTCGAGACATGTTTTGGGTACTTGCCAAAGTCTCCTTTAGACTTCATTTTTTGGAAAGATACAGTGGAATGTGAACAGGTTGATGCAGATAAAGCTCGAAGGTTTAGTCAGCAGATTCAGGTAATTCATCAAGAAGTGCAGGAACAGTTGGAATCAAGTCAGGCCAAATAAAAAAAAATGCATGACAAGCATCACATAGATCATCATTTTCAGATTGGTCATCAAGTATGGCTTCATATCAGCAAAGATCGACTTCAAGGTGAAGGTAGAAAGTTGAAACCTATCAGGTATGGACCCTTTACAATTTTGGACAAAGTCGGTAATAATGCTTTCCGGTTATAATTTCCTCCTTATATGCAAATGTATTCAATTGTTAATGTGGAAAACTTGAAATTGTATGAGTTGCGTATGATTATAGAACAAGATGTACAGGTTCAAGTACCTTCAGTGGACAAGTTTTCTCCTGAGTATCTTAATGAATTTCAGGAAGATGTAATACTAGACAAAAGAGTCATATCATCACGAAGAGGAGGCATGGAGTTTCTTCATGTGGGGTTAAAAGGAATGCATCCAAGCAAAGCAAGGTGGATAGAGACCGGAAGAGTGATGGAATTATACCCTCACTTATTTTTTGAATGATTTCATACTTTTTGTGGCCAAAAATCTTTCTAGTGGGAAGGTTTGATCTAGGTGGATCATCTCAAAATTTGATAGAGTTAAAGTATTCAAATGGAAAAGTAAATCTTACAAAGTGGAAGATCTCGTCAACAAATTTCCGGTGACATTCGTTTCAGGAAAAACGGCCTCCAAGTAACAAAGATATGAGCAAGGGAAGTTTCATAAAAAATTATTATAAATGGGTTAAAATGATCAAAAATATGATTAGAAATGGTTTGGAAAAAAAGGAGTGGTCAAGGGCCTAGCCCTTGACCTTGCCAACACTGAGGCCCCCTTGGTATTAAAACTATGTCATAAAACCAAATGTTATACCAAAAAAAACCAACCATATAATAATAACCCAAAACACATATGTTAAAAACATAAGATATGTTATAAACGCGCCACATTATTTATACCATATGGCAAACCCAAAATGCGCACATATATTAAAACTATGTCATATATATAAATGTGATACCATATATATTACACCAAATTGCGCGCCAACCATAATGTATTCATACCATATGTTAAAAAAAACATATAACAAATTGTGCCAAGGAGGGGAAACCTGCGGGTTTGACCTTGGGACTTCCGCCCCCATAACTACTACAACTACCAATGCGCCACCAGCATGGAACGTGGCATGTAATGGCACAAAAACCTTAAAAGTTGTTGAGATTTGGGAGATTTCGGAGGGCGCGTGGCCCATAGCTCGCGCATCCCCAAAAACCATTTTTTTTTATTATAAATGAAGCATGGGCACAAATCCCGAGGGGGGAGAAAGAGTTTTGATGTATGTAGAGAGAGGCACGTAGATCGAGGTGATGTTGCACAGTAACCAAAGTGAATTTGTACATAGGCTGAGGTGGTATTTGCACGCAGTTCGAGGTGGTACAAAATTGGCATGCATCTCGAGGCCGTACAGACTGTACAATCAGGGCAGATTTGGGAATTGTGCCAAAAAGGGCATTCGGAGTCCAGTTTCTGAAATATATCGAGTTTATACTCAAAAGTCTCAATTTTTTGCAAGGATTCCAGATCTAACTTCAATTTTTGCATTCAGGCATCCAGACAAAAAAGTTCTCATAGAACCTTCTGGATACACAGAAAGGTATCCATGTTTATACTTAAAAGTCTCAGAATTTCATCTTGCTGCTGTTGTTGAAGTTTGTTATTGTATATGACAGACAGAAATCAGAAGTCACTTTGTAAGCATTTGAATACTTAATCTATCAACCTTCCCATTTGGAAAGTGGCCCGGAGAGGTAGCCAGGAAGTCTGGTGAACTCCGTTACCAATTCTTGTTCATAGATAGTATGCTTACATGTTTATGTGCTTGATGAATGTTCTTTAATTTTTCATTCATAAAGATGGTTAACAATTAAAAAAAAATCACATTCAAGTAATGGTTAAAGATCAAGTAAAATTTTCATATCAGGAGATCAAGAGATATAGAAAAAATATAAATCTTCGGTTGATCTAATGTATGTAAACTTTGTGCTACAATGTTTTCACATGGCAGATTTCAAACCAATGAGTGTTTTGATTTCTATGGGAACTAAAATTTTAGATGGCCAGTGTCCTACAACACCCACAAAGATAGAGGTTTTGGGTTCTATGCTAGTGAAGTTCATACTTTGATGTATGTATTGATATGTATTAGACTGGCCATTGCCCAAACAACGAAAGGATTGAGTTAATTCATGGCTAATACTAGACATGAACATTAGGTTATTGTGAGGAGGATCTTCGAGTATTTATGAGGTAATTATAGATAATCCATTTGATATCAAAGTGAAATCTCAAGTGATCCACACTCGGTGGATATATAAGGTTATTGTAGATTCTAATTGGAAAAGGGATATAGATAGAAGGAGTATCTACAAGTAGATACATGTTTTAATGTTTGGTGGGATATTAATTTGGATGAGAAAGAAACAAACTATGGTCTCTTTGTCCACTGTAGATATAGAATATATGGTAGCTACTTAAGCTTGTAAATAGGCCATTCGTCTTATGAAACTATATTCAAAAGTAGGGCTAAGTGAGAGCTATTGCAATTTAGTGTAATGGTAACAATGTTATTTATGAGGGTAAAAACCAAACATTTCATGTGAAGACAAAGCATATAGATATCCTCTACCATTTTGTTAGGGATATGGTATAGAATGGAAAAGTGATACTAAATAAAGTTGAAACTTTATGTAGCAAACTATTTCTAGGGACTATTTTTGCACGACATTTGCAAGAAGATGGATAGGTTATAAAATTCTAAGACGCGGGTTTTAAAGAGAATATGATAAATTGAGTATTTCGTAGGTAAAAATTTCAAAAAATCCTTGATAATGGATGCACAGGCATGTTTTAAATATGATTTAATAAAAATTACCATAATTTTTGTAAACAATTACAACTATCCTTTTGTAGAAGATTTGTAGTTTTGTATGGTTTCACACATTGCAAGACTAGATCATGGCTTGGGGATGGTTTCAAATCATGAACATATGTTCCTCCAACTATCAAACACAATTTCTAGTATTTCCATAATTTACACAAGTTTCCAAGCATGAAAATCAAATATGGAGATTTTATTTGCATCATATTTAGATATTCTTCAACATTTGTAGCTTACTTGGATCCATTTCTTCATCATCATAAATATCATTTTCTTCATCAGCATCAACATCATAACATCTTCTTCAACAACAACATTCATCATAATTATTGAGGTCCATTCTTTATCATCATTATTAGCCTTCATCTTCAGTTCCATAACTCTGCCTTAAAATACACAACATTACAATCATTAGTTGCAACAATAGAACCAACACTTTACATTCATTTATGCTTCATCTTCAGTTCCAGAGGTGATGAATTCTTCAGGCTATAGGTAAAATCATAAAGGTAATATCTTTTTAAATCATTCACGCAATTAGAATTATAGATTATGTATAGGATGAACAAAACATCAATTTCAATACATGTTTACTCTGTTTTCCTAAGACTATCCTATCCTCTTACCATAATGATTGAATCTGATGTTATCTATTTAACCATGTCTCTGAAGACCATAACTTAAGGTATTTTTCTGTTCATATATATTAGCACTCAAAACTATGTATGCATGTTGAAATCTCATTTCGACATGCATTATTCAAAGTGTTAATATGATCAATAAGACTATGATCCAATCATGCATAAATTTGAATGATACCTTGAAAAGTGGCTCGATCATTTTCATCATTCAAAGTTATAGATCTCACTATAGCTTATACATATCCCTAGTTTCCACCTCCCCCCCCCTTCATTTTCATTGTTTCTTTTTTCATTTTCCCTGTGATAAGAGTATTGTTCAAAAATAAAATTTCTCAAACTATGTAGTTTTAGTAAAGGACCTGTTGTAAGGCATGAACCAACTGGCATCAAACTACTTGAAGAATATATAAAATTCCATAAACGGTTCAGTAAGGCGGGATGGTTCCCATTCCTATAGAAATTTCATGGTTTTTGATGACCGAGTGACAAGACTTTTTGCTGAAACATTTGATGGAAAAAAGGCTCAAATTGACGATCAAAAGATAGAGATTTCTAAAGAGTTCATTCATAGGCTATAGGGCCACTTCATGGAGGATAAAGATGGTTTAAAAGATAGATAATAAAAAGGGAAATTTGGATATAATTCATTAAATACCCAACATAGGAAGCCAACTGGAAGAAAGGTGTGCCCACCTTTGCATTTAAAAAGAAATAGTGTGACATTTTATTCATCCTTCAAAAACACATCACATGTGAAGGAAGGTATGGGTTGGTATTTAATATCATCCTAGATTACTCATGCATTCTAAGGAAGGGCATGAAATACACATGTCATTGTACTTGTTGAACATTCTAAAGAAAATGGCATTAACTAGATACAACATAACCCTAGGAGTGTGGAGAATAATCTATTTCATTTTGGGTTGGTCAAAATGTTAGTAGAAGT
Organism: Picea sitchensis; assembly: GCA_010110895.2. Classification (NCBI taxonomy): domain Eukaryota; kingdom Viridiplantae; phylum Streptophyta; class Pinopsida; order Pinales; family Pinaceae; genus Picea; species Picea sitchensis. Next base: position 81,995 of record SNQJ01S0008856.1, on the reverse strand, counting down.
CAAATTGCAGGAACAAAATGATACTTGGACATATTTCTTGGTAATAAATCATCGAAATGGAGACACCTATGCAGAAAGCAATCAGATGATTGAAATGTAAGGGTTTCAAAAGAAAATTTTATGAAGCAAAGACTAAGGTTTCCAAGTTGAAAAGCCCAGAAACAGAGCCCACGATTCCTGAAGTGGAGAATGCAAGACCTAAAATAGATGAATTCGAGAATCCATACCTGAAGAAGAATGAAAAACCAATATCTAAAGCAACAAATAAATAGATAAAATTCAAACAGAGCATAGAAAAGGAGGTTAGGGTTTCAAACCCTGAACCTGTATAGAGGATGACCCTGAGGTAGAAAAATGGAGATGATTGATGAGTTAGAAAACACAGGTTTTAAGCCATATAAAGAAATTGGAAAATTAAAGCTTTTATGGATCAAGATACTAGAAGAAAGACTAAAAGTTTAAAAATCCATCTCAAACTTTAAGGAGGTTCGCTCAAAAAAGAAGGAAACCATACAAGTATAATTATAGTTCTTCTAATTTCATCTACACATTTTCTTTATTTTCTAACACCAATGAGCCTAAAACTGTGAAAGAGGCTTGAATGGGATGGAAGATAATAAGTCTTAGAGATTGGCCATGGATGAGGAAATGGTTGGAGTTATAAATAATGATACATGGGACTTGGTACAATTACATGCTCAAAAGAAACCCATTAGATGTAAATGGGTGTTGAAACATAAGATCGTCTTAAATGGAAATGTTGAAAAACACACAGAAAGCTTGGTTGCAGAAAGATATTCCCAATTTGATGGGACAAAATTTCGTGAGATATTTTCCCTAATTTCTAAGTTAACATCTATTAGATTCATATTATTTGTAATAGTAGATTTTACTTTAGAGATAGAATAGAGGGATGTGAAAATAACATTTCTACATGGTGACTTGAAGGAAGAGATTTATATGACACAACCGGAACACTATGTTGAAAAAGGTAAAGAGTCTTTGGTTTACAAATTAAAAATGTGTTTATATGGTCTCAAATAGCCTCCTAGAATGTCGTGCAAAAATGTTGATTATTTTGTTTTGGGGTTGAGATTTTTGAGATGCAAATGTAGATGGTATGTTATTCTTTGATCAAATTAAGGATCAAATTCATGATATGAATTCTAAATTTGTGATATGAATGACTTTGGCTACAAAATATATCTTAGGGATGGAGATCAAGAGATATAGAGAAAATATAAATCTTTGGTTGATCTAAAGTATGTAAACTTTGTGCTACAATGTTTTCACATGGCAGATTTCAAACCAATGCGTGTTTTGATTTCTATGGGAACTAAAATTTTAGATGGCCGGTGTCCTACAACACCCACAAAGATAGAGGTTTTGGGTTCTATGCTAGTGAAGTTCATACTTTGATGTATGTAATGATATGTATTTGACTAGACATTGCCCAAACAATGGAAGGATTGAGTTAATTCATGGCTAATACTAGACATGAACATTGGGTTATTGTGAGGAGGATCTTCAAGTATTTATGAGGTAATTATAGATAATCCATTTGATATCAAAGTGAAATCTCAAGTGATCCACACTCGGTGGATATATAAGGTTATTGTAGATTCTAATTGGAAAATGGATATAGATAGAAGGAGTATCTACAAGTAGATACATGTTTTTATTGTTTGGTGGGATATTAATTTGGATGAGAAAGAGACAAACTATGGTCTCTTTGTCCACTGTAGATATAGAATATATAGTAGCTACTTAAGCTTGTAAATAGGTCATTCGGCTTATGAAACTATATTCAAAAGTAGGGCTAAGTGAGAGAGCTATTGCAATTCAGTGTAATGGTAACAATGTTATTTATGAGGGTAAAAACCAAACATTTCATGTGAAGACAAAGCATATAGATATCCTCTACCATTTTGTTAGGGATATGGTATAGAATGGAAAAGTGATACTAAATAAAGTTGAAACTTTGCATAATGTTCAAATGGATTGATAAAAATCGTGAGCATGATGAAATTCAAGTGGTGTTGTAAGTCCATGGACCTTATGGCCCCTAATAATTAGCTCATAATTTTATACATTATCCCTCATACACTTACAATGTATATGACAATTAGGAGAATGTTGGGATAAGTGTCCCATACACTTTGTGGATAAATGTGCATCACTAGTAGGTAGTCAATGAATGCTAAGCAACAATAGTTGGCCAATTAATTGTAAAATTGGAAAACCATGTGTATGTAATGTATTGTAATTATTTAGCTGTTGAATAATACATTGAGCATACTTTAGGTTATGACTTGTGGGGGTTTTCTCAAGTGTAATGGTTTGTCATTTCTTTCATTTATTTTCTACATATCATCTACAACTATTTATTTAATGTTTTTGCACATCATTCTCTCATTACTTATTGTAAGAAATATATTCTACACATTTGCTTTCTCTCATTTTCTACTATGAGTAACTTTCCATAAATACAACATTACCAAACATACAACATCACCAAAACACATTGAACATCTCAACGTTATTCCTTTCCACATTACCAAACCACTTTGAACATTTTAGTATTCCTATTATTCTCATTAGCATGTGATGGTTTCCACATTACCAAACCACTTTCAACATATCAATGTTCCTAGTATTCTCATTAGCATGTGATGAAGTGCACTAGGTGACTATAAAGCTCGCTTTGTTTTCGTTCTACTTTAACTTATACTTTTTTGTGGAATTTGTGGTGACCACGTCACACGTGATCCGATAAAAGCTAAAAATACAAACTCATGGTCTTTCAATTATTAACTTTTATGATTTGACATAGGAGTCAAATTGGGTGTTTGCTTGTAAGCTTTTGTTTTGTTTTATGATGGGACATATACTTCAAGTTAGGTTTTTATCTTTCACAACGGCTCACTGAATGAATGTTCAACGACTGAACGTATGGGGTGCAGCGGTGGTGTTTCACCAGAATAGTAGGGATACTATTGTTTGGTTACAATAATAGTTTGGTGGGGATATACTGATATGCCTAAAAACAAAATGTGAAAACGTTTATTCAATATGTAACTTTTTATGATTAGAAATTTGGACATACTATATTTGTTTGTAAAGTTTTTTTTTTTTTTGTCTTTAGCATACATATTGTAAGCCAGTTAATTAGTGTAGGGTTTACTCTTCATAATATCACTGTAAGTAAAGTTTGGCAGTTGTTTATTAGCTTTGTTTTTGTCTTCAGTATACATATTGTAAGTAAGTAAAGTTTGGTAGTTGTTTATAAAGTTTTCTTTGTCTTTATTATACATATTGTAAGCCAGCTAGTTAGTAGTTGTTTATAAAGTTTTATTTTGTCTTTATTAAACATATTGTGCTCAGTTGCTAGTGTAGAGATTAGTCTTCATCATATCACTGTTATTACCTTCCTTCCTCACATTTGGAAAAATTACGCTTATCATTATCTCACCAAAGCCTGATAAAATTGCTTTCAAAAGTTTGTTCTTGTCTTTATATGACCAACCTCTCTAGTTTATGGAGTCGGTGATAGAAAAGTAAAGATATGTATTAAGCAATTCAACCAGACGCCATTGTTACGCTTAGGTACTAAAGCTGGACGCAGGAAAAGCCAGCGCTGCTTCGATATCTCTTTCACAACGTTTGCGGTGGTATTTCGGGCCATGTAGTATTGATACTATTGTTTCGTTGACATCCTATCAGAGTAAATCTAATTTGTCAATTGATTTACAACCGAGTGACTGGTGTAGTCATATCAGTAAAAATAATATTATAATGCGTTTGGGACTAGTGCCCTTCGAAGAAATGGAGTAAAAAGAATCACCGATAATAGAATGACAATCATACAAAATCAATCCAATGGTTGGTAGTGCTGGCCATGTGCCCACTATTGAAAATCTCTCACGGTTATGGGCTCCATCTCACGGTGGTATTACCAATCTCTCTATTTGTGAATTTGTGTTTAAATATACGCGACGAGCTGATTCCCAGGCCCAGATGAGCCCTCGGCAACCGGCTGGAGAACGCACCGCCGAACTGAGTCACTCGCAGAGAAGATCAATTAACTATTTTATTCATACTTGATTTAATTAGTTATTATATGATTAACTATTTTATTCATACTTGATTTAATTAGTTATTATATGATTTAATTAGTTATTTTAGTCATTTAACAATTTTCTACAACGAAATCGTTATTCTATAGGGACGTGATCACTTCAGGATTGAACCATGACTTGTGGGAGATGAAAAATCGATCCCTAGATCTCGTCCAACTATAACATATGCCCACAGATCCTCCAGATCAGTGCAGAAGGGAAGTCAAACCTTCATCCAAACATGTATAAGTAGTAGAGTTGCTCAAGCCAACTTCATCAAATAAACACATGAAAGAGAAAGATATTGCAGGAGATAAATTCATGCATTCTAGCATGAATTTATCCATTACTTGGATGGAAAATCTCATTCCATATACCCACGATTGTTAGATGCACACATGTGTTATCTTCTTTGTAAACAATTTGAGAAACTTGTGTCATAATAGAGAGACAATTTTGTGAGCTCAATTTCGAGTCGATGAAGGAGGATATTGAAAATCGGCCACATGGGTTTTATGCCAGACGAGGCCATTTAGGTTCAACCTGAATGGTTTCCTCAAACTGTGAAGGATATGGGAGATTTGATTGATTCTTTAAACCATATTTTCCCAGAATTATAGTTGTGGCCACCTTTGAAATCTGTGTAGTTTAGATCTATGTGATCTTGTTTGTATTGTATAAATATCGGTACACAGACCTTTAGAGATATGTAGACACTTATTTATACAATTTCATTGTAATAACATTGTTGTTCAAGTTAATGCAAAGTTCTGGCTAGTGTTCTCTTATATGACTTTCAAATTCTGAGTTTATACGAGCTTAAGCTTCATACAACTTTTCCAAATAGTTTTCCCAGAGGACCCCTTGAGGAGGAGCACACAATTCATTTACTTTAATATTTGGTATTTATTTGCTTATTCGATTATGTTCATTTCTTTTATGTAAGCTTTATTATTTCCATTCACACGAAGACAATTGACATCACAAACATTAGTTGAAAAAGTGATTGTTATTCCCACAGCATGAAATATCATTTCTTTAGATGATTGACGCCTTTATAATTCTTTTTCTGCATCATTAGAAAATATTATGTTCTTTCTGCAGCTAAAACAATGAATAATTTTCATTTTTTCATAGTTACAGACATTTAGGGATAGATTGGAAGCTAAGGCCTCCATATATTTTGCATTTCACTTTATCAATTTATGATCCGAGGGTTGATAATTTAATGTAGCAGAGTTCACCCATTAAACTCACATAAATTTTTGGCGTCATTGTCGGGGAAGTGAAGAAATACATTATTTTTTATTTTTATCATTTAAATGCATATAGGAATGAATGCACGGGAAGAAAGACGAGAAGACAAGAGGTAAGAACAAACGCATCTTCTATAGGTAGGGATGTAGTGAGTCCCTCTTAAACCATTTAAATCATGTTAAGTAGGATACATGAATACACTAATTCATGGAAATACTAACTCATGTCAAATGATAACTTGGTGATAAAAGTATATTAGTAACATGTGGATTTCACGTACATGATCATTTATTTCAAATTTCTTAAGTTTGGTTTGAGTAGAGTTCTTTTGTTTTAGTTAATTTCAATTATTTTTGGGTGTTGTTAGAACCCCCAGTGAATTAATCCATGTGCAAGACAAGGACAATCAACCAAAAAGAAGAATCCAAGCATGTTCAAGAATTTGTTGAGAAAAGGAGGAAATGATACTGCAAGAAATTTCTCAAATTCTAGAAGCAGATGGAAACATTTTTGCATCTTAGAAGGAGAAAATATTAACAACAATTAGGAACATATCTACGCACCGAGATGTGATATAAGACCAAAAATTCCATGTGAAACATCAAGAAGAATACCTATAAGAGATCAAACAATCATGGGAAACATCTGATGGAGAGCAAACATTAGAACCTGAGATCGAGGAATTTCTACCATGATTATCATCCTATCCTTTATGCATTCAAGAGACCAATCAAAAAATAGTATAAGATCTGTATGGCATGAAAAATGAGGATATACAAAGCAATGGTAATGAACAACTGGAACATGAGCATCAGGACTACATTGAACTATGGTTTCAGGGACCTATCAGTTCCCAAAAATCCTTCACTCTTCAACAATTCTTGACATCATATCAATCAAAGAAGTTTGTTTCTCATATTTTGGTATTTATCAATGTATATCTTTCAAACATGAATATGAGTTTATTTGTAATCTTGTTACACACTTGGTTCCATTCAACGTATTTCTATACTTTAAAGATATTTTCCTTTTAAAGCAAAGTAGGATAGGATAGCAGACTAAATGAATTAAAAAAATAATAAATATAAAAATAAGTCTAGTTGTGAAAACCAGTTTATTCACGCAGACATGAGTTTTGCTTGAAAACCAGGAAATTGGTGAGCAAAATTCTGAATAAAATTTTCATGTTGGTTCCATCTTGTGTTTCAATTCTTCAAATAATTTGTGTTATATTCTTGTACTGGATGATGTGGCATCCATTAATGCCTTCCTTCCAGTAGTTCTTGTCCCATCTATTTCAACACTCTATCTAGGATCAAGATCAAGAGATATTTATAATGCCTTGGAACTTTTATTCATCAGTGATAGATTTCCTTGTTGATAGAAGTGGGTATGAATTAATGCCTCTTGACTATCATATCTTGCAGATTAATCGATTCCAATGCATTGATTCATGCCTGACACGATGCGTTAAAGTACCTTGATGCTCATTAACATCAATGGTGAGTGATCTCACATTGGTTAACGACATACATTAATGGTAGGTAATCCAATGATTTCTTCCCATGCTTGACGTTAGTGCATCCATTCACATGGAAATAATTATACCACAGATTCAGGCTTCATCAAGACTATATGGTTTAATGGTATCAACAATTTTATCCTTTTCGACATTTTTGTAAATAAAAAGGAGATGTCATTCTTCTTACAATATCTTTACCTATAGCAGAGTTTCTAGTTCCATGTAGTAGTATTCATGGTTGTTATTTGATACATTTGATAAATCTTATCATCCAAATAGAGTTTTCAGGTCTAAAATAAAATATCAAATCTCAGAATGATGCATGAGGAAATGCATCATCCTCAATGTGGGGGAGAGAGAGAATTGAATTATCAGTGTCCTTCTATGGTTCTAGATGCAGATTCAAATCTCCTTTAGAAATTCATTAGCATACTCTTTTTGTCCCAAACATCCAAGCACTTGGTACTCAACTTATTTTCATCATTTTCATATCATCATGACAATATAAAGGTAAAATGGAACAAAATAATTTCAATCATTTCAGTATTTGATTTGTGCCTCACCATCACAGTTTCTTTCAAACAAATTTTAGAGAGGGAATTTTCACAAGATCATTGCTTACTTTTTCTTATGAATATGTTTTAGAACAATTCAACATTTTTTTTATACTCTATGTGGCTACCAAAACTTCCTTGTAAAGTGTTGTAGCAGCCATACATTATGTAGCACACTATTTCTAGGGACTATTTTTGCACGACATTTGCAAGAAGATGGATAGGTTATCAAATTCTAAGATGCAGGTTTTAAAGAGAATATGATAAATTGAGTATTTCATAGGAAAACATTTCAAAAAATGCTTGATAATGGATGCACAGGCATGTTTTAAATATGATTTAATAAAAATTACCATAATTTTTGTAAACAATTACAACTATCCTTTTGTAGAAGATTTGTAGTTTTGTATGGTTGCACACATTGCAAGACTAGATCATATATTGGGGATGGTTTCAAATCATGAACATATGTTCATGCAACTATCAAACACAATTTCTAGTATTTCCAGAATTTACACAAGTTTCCAAGCATGAAAATCAAATATGGAGATTTTATTTGCATCATATTTAGATATTCTTCAACATTTGTAGCTTACTTGGATCCATTTCTTCATCATCATAAATATCAGTTTCTTCATCAGCATCAACATCATAACATCTTCTTCAACAACAACATTCATCATAATTATTAAGGTCCATTCTTTATCATCATTATTAGCCTTAATCTTCAGTTCCATAACTCTTCCTTAAAATATACAACATTACAATCATTAGTTGCAACAATAGAACCAACACTTCACATTCATTTATGCTTCATCTTCAGTTCCAGAGGTTATGAATTCTTCAGGCTATAGATAAAATCATAAAGGTAATATCTTTTTAAATCATTCACGCAATTAGAATTATAGATTATGTATAGGATGAACAAAACATCAATTTCAATACATGTTTACTCTGTTTTCCTAAGACTATCCTATCCTTTTACCAGAATTATTGAATCTGATGTTATCTATTTAACCATGTCTCTGAAGACCATAACTTAAGGTATTTTTCTGTTCATATATATTAGCACTCAAAACTATGTATCCATGTTGAAATCCCATTTCGACATGCATTATTCAAAGTGTTAATATGATCAATAAGACTATGATCCAATCATGCATAAATTTGAATGATACCTTGAAAAGTGGCTCGATCATTTTCATCATTCAAAATTATCGATCTCACTATAGCTTATACATATCCCTAGTTTCCACCTACCCCCCCTTCATTTTCACTGTTGGTTTTTTCATTTTCCCTGTGATAAGAGTATTGTTCAAAAACAAAATTTCTCAAACTATGTAGTTTTAATAAAGGACCTATTGTAAGGCATGAACCAACTGGCATCAAAATACTTGAAGAATATCTAAAATTCCATAAACGGTTCAGTAAGGTGGGATGGTTCCCATTCCTATATAAATTCCATGGTTTTTGATGACCGAGTGACAAGAGTTTTTGCTGAAACATTTGATGGAAAGAAGGCTCAAATTGATGATYAAAAGATAGATCTTTCTAAAGAGTTCATTCATAGGCTATAGGGACACTTCATGGAGGACAAAGATGGTTTAAAAGACAGATAATAAAAAGGGAAATTTGGATATAATTCATTAAATACCCAACATAGGAAGCCAACTGGAAGAAAGGTATGCCCACCTTTGCATTTAAAAAGAAATAGTGTGACATTTTATTCATCCTTCAAAAATACATCACATGTGAAGGAAGGTATGTGTTGGTATTTAATATCATCCTAGAGTACTCATGCATTCTCAGGAAGGGCATGCAATACACATGTCATTGTACTTGTTGAACATTCTAAAGAAAATGGCATTAACTAGATACAACATAACCCTAGGAGTGTGGAGAAAAATCTATTTCATTTTGGGTTGGTCAAAATGTTAGTAGAAGTCAAATTGTAGGAACAAAATGATACTTGGATATATTTCTTGGTAATAAATCATTTCATGGAGGCACCTGTGCAGAAATCAATTAGATGATCGAAATGTAAGGGTTTCAAAATAAAATTTTCTGAAGCAAAGACAAAGGTTTCCAAGTTGGAAAGCCCACAACCAGAGCCCACGATTACTGAGGTGGATAATGAAAGACCTAAAATAGATGAATTCGAGAATCCGTACCTCAAGAAGAATGAAAAACCAATATCTAAAGCAACAAATAAATAGATAAAATTCAAACAGAGCATAGAAAAGGAGGTTAGGGTTTCAAACCCTGAACCTACAGAGAGGATGACCCTGAGGTAGAACAATGGAGATGATTGATGAGTTAGAAAACACAGGTTTTAAGCCATATATAGAAATTGGAAAATTGAAGCTTTTATGGATCAAGATACTAGAAGCAAGACTAAAAGTTTAAAAAACCATCTCAAACTTTAAGGAGGTTCGCTCAAAAAAGAAGGAAACCATACAAGTATAATTATAGTTCTTCTAATTTCATCTACATATTTTCTTTATTTTCTAACACCAATGAGCCTAAAACTGTGAAAGAGGCTTGAATGGGATGGAAGATAATAAGTCTTAGAGATTGGCCATGGATGAGGAAATGGTTGGAGTTATAAATAATGATACATGGGACTTGGTACAATTACATGCTCAAAAGAAACCCATTAGATGTAAATGGGTGTTGAAAAAGAAGATCGGCTTAAATGGAAATGTTGAAAAACACATAGAAATCTTGGTTGCAGAAAGATATTCCCAAGTTGATGGGATAAAATTTCCTGAGATATTTTCCCTAATTGCTAAGTTAACATCTATTAGGTTCATATTATTTGTAATAGTAGATTTTACTTTAGATATAGAATAGAGGGATGTGAAAATAACATCTCTACATGGTGAATTGAAGGAAGAGATTTATATGACACAACCGGAACACTATGTTGAAAAAGGTAAAGAGTCTTTGGTTTACAAATTAAAAATGTGTTTATATGGTCTCAAATAGCCTCCCATAATGTCGTGCGAAAATGTTGATTATTTTGTGTTGGGGTTGAGATTTTTGAGATCCAAATGTAGATGGTATGTTATTCTTTGATCAAATTAAGGATCAAATTCATGATATGAATTCTAAGATTTGTGATAAGAATGAGTTTGGCTACAAAATATATCTTAGGGATGGAGATCAAGAGATATAGAGAAAATATAAATCTTTGGTTGATCTAAAGTATGTAAACTTTGTGCTACAATGTTTTCACATGGCAGATTTCAAACCAATGAGTGTTTTGATTTCTATCGGAACTAAAATTTTAGATGGCCGGTGTCCTACAACACCCACAAAGATAGAGGTTTTGGGTTCTATGCTAGTGAAGTTCATACTTTGATGTATGTAGTGATATGTATTAGATTAGCCATTGCCCAAACAATGGAAGGATTGAGTTAATTCATGGCTAATACTAGACATGAACATTGGGTTATTGTGAGGAGGATCTTAAAGTATTTATGAGGTAATTATAGATATTCCATTTGATATCAAAGTGAAATCTCAAGTGATCCACACTCAGTGGATATATAAGGTTATTGTAGATTCTAATTGGAAAAGGGATATAGATAGAAGGAATATCTACAAGTAGATACATGTTTTTATTGTTTGGTGGGATATTAATTTGGATGAGAAAGAAACAAACTATGGTCTCTTTGTCCATTGTAGATATAGAATATATGGTAGCTACTTAAGCTTGTAAATAGGCCATTCGGCTTATGAAACTATATTCAAAAGTAGGGCTAAGTGAGAGAGCTATTGCAATTCAGCGTAATGGTAAATTTTTTATTTATGAGGGTAAAAACCAAACATTTCATGTGAAGACAAAGCATATAGATATCCTCTACCATTTTGTTAGGGATATGGTATAGAATGGAAAAGTGATACTAAATAAAGTTGAAACCTTGCATAATGTTCAAATGCATTGATAAAACTCGTGAGCATGATGAAATTCAAGTGGTGTTGTGAGTCCATGGACCTTATGGTCCCTAATAATTAGCTCATAATTTTATACATTATCCCTCATACACTTACAATGTATATGACAATTAGGAGAATTTTGGGATAGGTGTCCCATACACTTTGTGGATAAATGTGCATCACTAGTAGGTAGTCAATGAATGCTCAGCAACAATAGTTGGCCAATTAATTGTAAAATTGGAAAACCATGTGTATGTAATGTATTGTAACTATTTAGTTGTTGAATAATACATTGAGCATATTTTAGATTATGACTTGTGGGGATTTTCTCAAGTGTAATGGTTTGTCATTTCTTTCATTTATTTTCTACATATCATCTACAACTATTTATTTAAAGTTTTTGCGCATTATTCTCTCATTACTTATTGTAAGAAATATATTCTACACATTTACTTTCTCTCATTTTCTACTATGAGTAACTTTCCATAAAAACAGCATTACCAAACATACAACATCACCAAAACACATCGAACATCTCAACGTTATTCCTTTCCACATTACCAAACCACTTTGAACATTTTAGTATTCCTATTATTCTCATTAGCATGTGATGGTTTCCACATTACCAAACCACTTTCAACATATCAATGTTCCTAGTATTCTCATTAGCAT
>SNQJ01S0008856.1:25075-56208 GCA_010110895.2 Picea sitchensis | reverse complement strand
AGTGTTTTTTTTTTTTCTTTTTTAAATTTGGGTTTTGAATATTTTGTTTTAAATGTATTTTTGTCTTTGTTAAAAATATATATATTTGTAAAGATTTTCTCCTTTTATTTATTTATTTTTTAATGTAAATTTAAGAAAAAATATATATATTTGTAAAGATTTTCTCCAAGCTAGTAAATAAATTTTAAAATTACCATTTAGGATTTAGTTTTGGGTTTTTTTATTCAGTTAGGTCATAATTAGATGCAATTTTAAAGTTTAGAAAAATCATTTTGCTTTAGGTAGCGTTACATTTTTATTTAGATGCTGATTTTAAGGTTTTTCTAAGCAACTATTTTATGTTTTAAGGCCATGCTTGAAAAAAGTTGATATTTTGACATGGTTAGAAAAACTTCTACCGGTAGCACCATTTTTTTATTTGGGGGTTGATTTTTTTTTTTTTTTAGCAACCATTTGATCCTTTAAGTCCGTGCTTGAAAAAAGTTGTAATTTTGACCCGGTTACAAAAAATGGTGCTACCGGTAACACCAGTAGCACCATTTTTTATTTGGGGGTTGATTTTTGTGTTTTCTATGGAGAAATATGGGTTTTAAGGGCTAGACTTCTCGTTTTGAGGTCACGGTTCTCATTAAGTTGGTAACTATGTTAAATTTAACTCCAACAATTATGATATGGATTCTCTTAGATTGAGATATTACTTTCTTGGGTAATAAAATATCAAAAGTAGATAATACTTTTGCCTAAATGCAATTGCTATATGAAACTTAAATGATTTCAAATTTAAAATATATTTTGTTAATGTAATTTATTTTTAAATTTAAATTATAATTGGTTATAAATATTTACTAGGACAACAACATTATAAAAGTGGTTGATATATGTCGATAGGAATTATTAGTGGTGATTCTTAAAAAAACTAATAGTATCTATGTACATATATGAACCTCTTTTATAATGTGCTTGGTTTTGCAATGCCTCACATATCCATTTTAGTCTTACATAAGATTTAATAGCATAAATAACACTCGTATTTAATTTAGTTTGTGTGCAAGCTCATTGCAGAAACAATGAAGACACGTTAAGAATATGAGGCAATCTGATTTAATTATGCCCTTTTGAATGCAAAATTCATATCCTAAAACACATAACAAACAATCGATTCCATACATTCTATTTAATCTCTGATCTAACTTAATGTACATATCTTACAAATCTAGTACAGATCTATTCAATCAATTCCATAAAATCTATTTAATCTATGATATAACCTAATATATAGATCTCACAAATTTCATACAAATCGCATTGTTTAATTAGCTAAAGAGCACACATTTATGTCCATTTTATCTAATTGATAGATATGTGCACACATTTATGTCCATTTTATCTAATTGATAGATATGTTTAATTAGCTCAAGAGCACACATTTATGTCCATCTTATATAATTGATAGATCTAACCTAATCTGTACATTAAGCAAAGATGGAAGGTATATAAATAAATTTATAAATGAAACATAATGTATATAAACAAAGACAGATCTAACCTAATCTAAATATAAATGAATTTATTAACTTATATTCTGTGCTTACCGAGAAGAACTCTCCAACGCTCTAGGGTTTAAGAGTGATCCAATTTCCAACGATCCACAGAGAGTGTGATCCTTTCTTGAAATCATGTATAAATTAATCTTCTGATTAATGATTTTATCCCTCAGATTATTAACTTATATATACCAGTGAAGGGTTTCATTATAATGCGCTTGGTTATGGACTGTCAAAATAACAGTGTGTATGTTCTTCACATGAATGGTTGGTCTCCTATCTAGCTCTTCACAATTATTACATTATGCCAACTCTGGCATAATCTTCTCATCCCTTTTGCCTATATCTGCACCAATCCATAACTTATTAAATATATCTACATGAATCCATAACTTATTAAATAATGACAATCATTATATGTAGGTCAAATTTTTTATCTTAACTTTATACTTACAGGATCAAATTAGACATAAACACTAGCCTTTTCTATGCCTCTGTAAGCCTGTAAAAATTGGACTGGGAACGAGAAATTCCATGAAAGAGAACAAAGCATAAAGAATCCATTCTAACAATCCTAGAGGAAAAACTCGTCGCAGAGGCATTATATGAAGAATACCCATGGAAACGAAGGATATTCGGTCGAGCAAGGGAGAAATCACCTAATCTATAGTGGAAAGAATCGATTGAACTGTTTCTTTATGGTTGAAAACCGAAAGGTCATTGCACCCGCCCACATCATGCACAACCAGCAAGTAAAAACACATGATTATTTTAAATTGTGTGTAAAAAGGTGGCATCTGAAGGAACTCCAGTCGCCCACAGTATCCCACTCACAACAGACTTGGTAACCACACCCACCCAATAAAAATTTGGTTTCACTAAAAATAAATCCGAAGCAACCTGAGCGGATATTGACATTAGAACCATATATATATATTTTAATTATTTACTAAAATTATAACATTTTTTAATAAGATCTATTCAAATTATTTTTCAGTGATAAGTTATGAGTCTCACATAACTTTCAAATAATTTTTTTTATGATGATGGTGCGACACACAAGTGGTAAAGAAGGTGGAAGGTGCCTAAGTCATCCAGGGAGGCCTACTCACTAACCAATCAATTGACACCTAGTAAGGAAAGTTAAAATAAATAAAGTTAACCTAAATAAATAAAAAACCAAAGCATAGCATAGTAAAAAATTTAAATGTAGTAAATACCTAAGTTTAAAGTGAACCATCACTATTATGTTAATCATATTAATCACCCATTTTAATGATGAACTGACATCTTCTCTCATGCAGGGAAGTTAATGCTTGAAAACATAATTTTTCATTTACTGTGACGACTAAGAATATTTGGAGCATATCAAATCCTATCCATTAAAAACCCATATATAATTAAAATGCCATTAACTTTGACCATTTCCAATAGGTATACTCCACATAATAAAAAATAATTATATATAAGGAAATTGTTTATGTATAATGATGAAATTATTTATTTGTAATGTGAAATGGAATGGGAATTTATTATGAATGATATTGATATTTTATGTTTTATAAGTAACTAAGAAATATATAAGGAAATTATTTATTTACAATGTTGAAATTATTTATTTGTAATGTGAAATCGAATGGGAATTTATTATGAATGATATTGATATTTTAGGTTTTAATAAGAAAGTAGGAAATGGAAATAATTTGAAATTTAAAATATATTTTGTTAATACAACTTAGTTTATTTTTAAATTACTTTATATTTCACATTAAAAAATTATTCATCAATACATTGTATACGAGAATTACATAATATACCAAATTATATAATTGCATTTTATTTCCTAAAAGATCTATCATTACAAAAAAAATTGTACATATGTTAAATTCAATAGTAAAATCTTCATTGTATATTCCTAATTATATCTTGAATATATCAATAACCTAAAAAAATAACTTCCACTAAACAAGTTTTAATTACATATGTTAAAGCCAAAGCCAATAGTGAAGTCTTTCTACTATATTCCTAATTATATGTTAAAATGATAAAGAATATACCAATAACTTAAAAAATGTAAGTTTTCCAAAATCACCAAACTTTTTATTTGTAAAAACCACAACATGCATGTGTCCATAATAACTCCAGTCCAATATTTCTTACATGTACATATTTTTAAGAAGTCTTTTAGGATCTTGTTTATAATAACTCGGTCTATTGCGTGAAATGTCTTTACAGAAGAATAAAAGAAGTATTGATATCTAACATAGGAAGATTCAAAACTTACACAACTTATATGAGGAACAGGGAGAAGAGAGGATCTGACATGTTGAAAGGACTAATGTACCTATAAATTGGAGATTTCATAACTATTGAGCTACTTGATTCTTGACCTAAGCAACCGCAACAAAAATGTGGGCAACGATTCTCCACCCAACAATAGACCTTGCCACTCAAAATATATGAGTAGCAGGTCACCCTAAAGCCCTCAATATACTACCATGCCAACTCTTCTTTAGCCTTGTTCTTATTTGCCAAGACATAAGATATGTCCTCTTCTCCTTCTTCTCCAACCTTATACATAATCCATCTATGATAAAGGACTCGATCCCTAGGATCCACTTGTCACTATTTAAGTGCTTATTTATATTTTCCGATAACCTTATCTTATTTTTAGTGTTATTCCATAAATCACATTTACCTTTTTCTTTTATTAACCAATATTTGTTTTTAAGTGATTATTATTATAATTATTTACATATTTATAATTATTGCTTATTTATAATAATACAAGGCATGACATACTCCCTCCCTTCAAGGAACTTCGTCCCGAAGTTAACTTATGTATCGTCCACATCACCCTTTGTTGAACTAGTATAAGGTAACCAACCACATCATGCATCGAAATCTCTCATAAATTATGAGAAATACTCAAGAAATCCTTCCCATCTTTCAGAACTAGGATTAACACCTCTCATTCTATCAAGGATCAAAGACACTACACCTCACCTTGGCAAGCCACCACGAAGGATGTCAAACTTCCTTTGCCAAACAATAGGAGAGAATTAGCATATTGTCAGTAATTACTATTGTAATCTTCCCTCGCCAATCCAGTTGAGCGGGACATTTCCTAATAAATAATTACCATGTTAGCTCATCAGACAGTGAATTAATAAAAGGAGAAATAATGCTTTTCAGTCAGAAATAAAAGCAACAAGTCTCTTGTTGTTGTTGTAAACAAAAATCACTCGTTTTGATAAAAAGGGTGTCTCCTTGCTGAAATACAATTAATAGTCATTTACGTATTACTTAATATAGTGGTTTTTCTCCTTCATTCTTAGTGTATTTTTGTATTGTGTAGCATTTTTATTCTTGTGTTTCAATCTAATATGTTGCTTCATTTTCAATTTTGGATATAGAATTGCAGATCAATTGGTATCACAGCCTGGATCCAAGACAAATTTTGCTCAACCATGGAAATTAAGAAGAGAGGCCATCCAACAATCTTTTTTTTGCATAGCCATACATCTTTCTTAGGACTTCCAGTATGCCCTCTTCGAGGCTTCCAACACATTCATATTTCACCATTCTCCACACTCCCTCTTCAGGGTATCGGGGGCCTTCTTAGTGCATTCAAGAGTTCAGTGATTCTCAGCATAGCATCCAGTGACATATCGACATCTGTGGTGAATAAAAACTATGCCACTGTGAAGAGAGTCGTCTACAGAGAAATATGTGTCCACTTACATAGCTCCAATTCATGATTTAACGATGGCTCTCTAAGAGCTACTCCATTTGCATTAATGCATAGCTTCAACACCCATACAACTCAATACATGCTTCTAATTATCGAAGTTTGTAAGCCAAGTGAATGGTGAGAATGTAGATTCTTGGCTTCGAAGTGTTTCCACTTACTTTTGTACATGCCTTGAGATGACATAAGACATCAAGATTTAGATTGTCAGTTTGCAACTCGAGGGAATTGCGTATACATGGTGGGACACTCAGTTGGAGAATTATGCATGGGTCATGGATAGAGGTGACTTGGTTGAGACATAGACACCACACATTACGATGGGGGATGGATTCTTCTAGGCTCTCAGAGAGTGCTTCTAGCCACCAGGATATCACTAGAACCTCCTTGCCAGATGGTTGCAGCTCAGACAACTTGTCAATCAGTCTGTCCAGGGATACATTGACATTTTTTTTAAATTGTGCATCCAGCTGCACATTGGTGACCCAGAAGAGGTATTAGTAATCAAATTCAATTTCACTTTATTAATGCATATTTGTCATGAAATTGATTTGTTTCACTATTCTTCCTTCGACAAGGCCTTTCTTCGAGCCTTGGCCATCAAGTATAAAGTGGCTCCTCAAATCCACTTACCCCAACCTAGATATGACCCTTATTGTAACATCCCCATTATAATCCCCAGATTAATTAATGTTTATGTAGATATAATATGTGGATACAACCAAGCAATGTGATATGTGAATTGTATTTATTTGTTTATTAATAAAAATGTGATGTCAGTTGTTAAGGGGACACATATAAGATATGGGGGATGAATTAATCCACAAGAGAGGGGAGTGTCTAGGATAATGGCCAAGAGGGGTCCAAGTCGAAAATTACCCATGTTTTTAGATTTAACATGTTTTCCTAAATATTTTATTGTATATGAACCTTTTGATGTCTAATTGAGTGTTCACAAAGCCAATCATTGAAAACATGTACGAGGGCGGGTGCAAGTGGTCACATATTTTTGATTGAGTGTTTCCAAATCCAATCATTGTTCATACATGTACGAGGGTGGGTGTGAGTGGTCACATCCTAAAGTTATTGGGCACACGGGGTTGAAGTACAATCCTCTTGAAGAAGTAACAACATTTCAAACAAGTTGGGGGGTTAGTCAAGTCTATGTGTGGGAAGCAAAGGGAGATCTGGGAGTTGGTGCGATGAGAGGAAGGAGAAGTCTAGAGAGTAAATTGAGTGAATTGGATTTGGACAACTGAAGAGCCCGGTTTTCAGGATGAAATAGTGAACTCCTACGTGATTTTCACTGAAACGACAAGTGTTATTGTTGGTTTTTTGATATTTTTCCTAGCAACAATGTTCCCTTGAATTCCCAACTGAGAGATTCCTAGCTGCCTGTGCCAGAGAGACCTTGATAAATGAATGCATCATTCATTGGGTTAGCCTTTATAAATGGATGGTACATCCATTGGGATAACCTTGATAAACAAATGGTTCATTCCTTGGGTTGGGTAGGTCAAGAAGAAGAGAGTTGGTGGAGAAGTCAAGATAGTTGTAGGAGAATATCAGTTGGGTTGAGATATTTATGAGTTGTGAGTGGACTGTGAGAGACCACCCTCTTTTTTGTATTTCTAGCCTCAACTCGGGGGTGACTGGATGTTAATATTTGGAACAATCAGTCTACGGTTGGGTGGAATGTCTGTCCCAAGCAGTTGGTTGCATGATTCTTGTTTAAGATAAGTGTTTTATCTTGTATTGTGTTATCTACATGTGCTATTGTTGTGCATGAACTCTATGTGAATGAGAATGACTTATATGTTGTTGTAATGAAAGATTTATTTATATCTCATGTTGATTATTAGTCTGCTTCATATGCATATGTTTTATGGTTAATATCATAGTTAAATCTATTATAGATTGTAGTTGTAGGCTATGGGAAAACAGATAATAGGAAAATAATGGCTTTAAATAGCAAAAGTATCGTGTTATGTGTATTTCACGCATATTGTTGCCTAGATGGGAATTAGGTACGTTATAAAATGGTATTAGAGTTGATAAAGAGAAATGTTTTTCATGGCGTGACCCACCATGGTGGTTGGGTACATTACAAAGTGGTATCAGAGCCCAGTTTTCAACACTAAGCGTGGATGGGCCAAGTAAGAGGAACGCAGAATTGAAAATTACATAGTTTTCAAGTGAACTATTTGATAGAATTTTAGGAAGATTTCATTTGTAAATTGTTTGACAAAATGTTTACGGTGTTCCGTGGTGAAATTGGATGAAATTGAGAAAAAGCCCCAAGTTCCTGCAGCTAAATAATGGCAATTTCGAAGTGAAAGAGTCGAATTAGAAAAGAAGGAAAAAAAAAATTATGTACACGGATTGATTTGGTTTGATTGAGATTAGTCGCAAATCTCTATGGAAGACCCAAGAAGGAATTTCATTTTTGGGTGAATTTGAGAAGTCTTTGGATTTTGGAAAATAGGAGAAATTGGAAAAATTTCGATATTTATCCGTACAATGACGTCGGCATGGCATGGAGTCCACGTGTCAGCTGACATGGCAATAGGTGACATGGGCCATGGTGGCAGGTACACGGAGGAAAGTATCTAGAAAATAACTAAGTGTTGGGACTTATTAAGAGTCTATGAGTATGTGAGTCTACAAGTCCAAAGAAGTGGAAAAATAATCTAAGTGTTGAGACTTTTCGGATGGACTTATGAAAGGGATAATTATTATTTTTTGAGTATATAATTTCGCGAGTACATGAGTCCAAATAGATAGAAATATAATCTAAGTTTTGAGACTTTTCGGACAGACTTATGAAAGGGAGAATTATGCTTTCGTGAGTCCATAACTCCACGAATCTGCAAGTCCGAATAGATGGAAAAATAATCTAAGTGTTGAGAATTTTCGGATGGACTTATGAAAGAGAGAATTATTCTTTCATGAGTCCATAACTCCGCAAGTATGAAGAGATGGAAAAATAATCTAAGTGTTGAAATTCTTCGGACAAACTTATGAAAGGGAGAATTATGATTTCATGAGTTCGTAAGTCCATGAGACCGTGAGTCCAAATAGATGGAAAAATAATCTAAGTGTTGAAACTCTTTGGATGGAATTATGAAAGCGAGAATTATGATTTCATGAGTCCGTAAGTCTGTGAGTCCATGAGTCCAAATAGATGGAAAAATAATCCAAGTGTTGAAACTCTTCGGACAAAATTATGAAAGGGAGAATTATGCTTTTGTGAATCTGTAAGTTCATGAGTCTAAATAGATGGAAACATAATCTAAGTGCTTAAATTTTTTGAGCGAACTCATGAAAGAAAGAATTATGATATAGTATGGGAACGCAATTGTACATAATTTCATAAATACTGTTAATTATTTTAGCCTAACAAATTTTGTCTGCTGCAAACCTTGCAGAATTAGAGGTACATAAAGAAAATCAATTCTTATATGAGGAATAAAGTCATGGAATATTCTCAAGGGTCTTATAGCCATGGGGAAGAGTTCAGAGGTTTGCATATCAACATGGGAAATGTTGAGACAGATTCAAATGGAAGAAGAAATAGGAAAGAGATTGTCACTATGAGAAGTCTGCATAGGCAAGTGCAGAGTTATAGGGTTGATAATCAAAGGATTATAAAGGTTCAATACGAGATTCTTCAGATTTTAAATATGTTGCATAATCAAGTTAACAAGGATTATGGCACTAGGCAAGTTGTTAGTTCTAGACAACTAGTAGCCTCTAGATCTCACAACAAAAGGGATGATCATGGAAATAATAGGCAATCAATAAGCATGAACAAGCTCCATAATTATCCAAGGAAGTCCACTAGAAGAACTCATGAAAGTTCAGGACCAGGAAGCAACCCAAGTGTGTCTCCTGTTCGGAGGAAAATAAGAAGGCATGAGATAGACATCTTGCAAGGTGAACTCAAGAAAATAAATCCACCTACTTTCAATGGTGAGCACAATAAAGGAGAATAAGTAGAGGCATAGATGTTGGAAATGAATAAATATTTCCACCTGCATGACTACCCACCCTGGTTAGAAGCTAGGATTTCCACCTACCGCTTGCAAGGAAATGAATTCATGTGGTGGGATCAACTTAAGAAAGCCAAGAACCGCGATGAGAAAAGAATCTCATGGAGGCATTCCAAGGGATATTTACAAGAGAAATATTTGACCGAGCATTACTACGAGAGAAATATGAAAGATTTCTTTGAACTCAAGTTGGGGACCATGATTTTTTGAAGTATGTTGACTTCATCAAGGATGAAAAGGTTAAAATCCAAAGGTTTATAAGTGGGTTACCCTCCTTCTATAGTGATAAGATTCAATATGACAACCCCAAGACCCTAGAGGAAACCATAAGGAGAGAAAGACACCTTTATGAGCAAAGAAAAGGAAGGCTACTGTTCCAAGAGGGCTGGAATGACAAGATGAAAGAGAAAAAGGATCAAAGGAAGAAAGGTTTTAAGCCACCCTTTTTAATAAATAACTCCCAAGCAAGTCAGCAAGACCAGGGAACCTAAAATGATCAATAGAATGCATATTAAGTTGGGAAAAGGCCAAGGCAACAGACTGTTCAATGTTGGGGATGTGGGGGAAATCACTTATATAGGGACTGCCCTCATAAAGGAGAAAGAATGAGGATTGTTTAAAACATTCAAGAGGCCAAAACAATGGAATACATTGGAGGAAGTATGGCAAGTATTTATGCATCCTTGGACAACAAGAAGGCATAATATCAATCCCCCATGATAGAAGTGGAAGGAAAGATTGATAGTCAGCTCATAGCAATTTTAGATGATTTTGGAGCTAGCCATAGTTACATAAATGCTATCATTGTTGAAAGATTTCACTTGCAAAGGAGTAATCATAATAAATCTTGGTTATTTTAGTTAGCCATGGGGGCTAAGAGAAAGATCAACGAGTTGGCTAAAGACTGTCATATAGACATAAATGGACTCAACACAAAGGTAGATGTAAACATCATACCATTGGGTTCATATGACTTTCTAATTGGCATGGATTGGTTGGAAAAGCATCATGCTATCCTAGACTGTTACAACAAGACAATCACATTTCTCGATGAGGAAGGGAAGGAAGGAAATATTCAAAGCATTCCAAGAGTTCTAGTTGTTAGAGAGATTTCATCTATGTAGTTGAAGAAGATCTTCAGGAAGGGATGTCGCAGGTTTGCGACCCATATGGAGGAGACATCCAAAGATAAAGTGGAAAGCATTGAATACCATCCATTCTTGAGGGATTTTGAAGATGTTCTTAGGGAAGTCATAGGATTTCCACCAAAGAGATACATTGATTTCTCTTTTGATTTGGGGCCAGGAGTTGCCCCAATGTCTAAGACACCATACAAAATGGGTACACCAGAATTGAAGGAGTTGCAGATGCATCTCGAAGAGTTGTTTAAAAAGGGGTATATACGCCCAATTGTGTCACCTTGGGGAGCCCTGGTTCTGTTTGTGAAGAAGAAGGATGGAACCTTAAGACTATGTATTGATTTCAAGAAACTTAATAAGATTACCATAACTTATCCAAAATGGATCCAGGAAGGCCAAAATTTCAAATTTACCATAATCAGATCAAACCAGCACCATCACTTAGAGCTCGTCGTGTTGATTCCAACAATATATTCTTTTTTTAAAATGGACACTGTATGGTGAAGTTATCGTGATATGAAATTTTTCGAAAACAGGCAAAAAAAGTCATAGTCAATAGTCTGTACTGTTGATGTCAAAAGTACGTCATCATGACATGGAAGATGATGTCAACATGATGTCATGATGACATTAGCATGATGATGTGGAAGCACCAGAGCATGACACGTGTCATGTGTTTTTGGCGTTTTCAGAGATGAGTTGGCATGGTACGGATTCTACACGTGGACTGTACAGACACTGAAGTGGTAGTCTGTACTATGATGTGTCCCATTGACATGTTAACGCATGGAAGTGATGTGGCATATGGTGTTGACTATGCAGGTTGACAGGACAGTGACGTGACAGACGACAAGATGACTAGACAAGGTGACTGAGCATTGACTGTGTGTACAGGGATAATATAGAGGCGACACATGGTCGAATCACAGGACACCACATGGCACCTTGGATAAGGCCGATGTTGGCTGGGTAAAAGAATTTGTTTGCACTCCGGAAGATTCGAACCCCCAATCTCTGGGCATGGGAAATGACTTCACGAAACGCGCTAGCGACTTGTGCTACGTTGTTTCTTGTTTAAACATGTGGCAAGGTTCCATTTAAAACTGTGTTATCACAGGGTTTTGGGGATGTAGCGCCCTGTTGGCAAGGCTAATCCGCCAATGCAGACACCTACCTTCCATGCGACCAAAAGTAGAGGACCTAAGGTGGGGGACAAGGGCACAAGCGTATATGGAATAGCGTGTGGTCACATGGCGTGCCATATGACCAGGAGCTTGGGAGCAAGGGGCATGCACACTTATTTTTTCCAAAGTGTATTTTTTACTTTGGAAAAGGATTTTTTTAATGATTTTATGCTGATTTTAATGGATTCTAGCCCAAAAAGAGAGGATTTGGAGCCCAGATTAAGGCCAAATTTTGGGAGGAAGTTGGGATGTGACCCCCAAATGAAATATTATATAAACCAAGTGTTTTTGAAATCCATGAGAGGTTTATATTAGCATATTTTTTGCAATTTGTGGAGATTAAGCCATTTTTATGCAGGGAAGCCATTGAGGAAGCGAACTTTGGAGGCCAGTTCCAGGAGCTACACTCATCCTTTTTTAGGGTCATCATTTGTGTTGGATTCTTAAGGTTGAAAAGAACACAAACATACCAGTTTGTAATTCATTTGATGTACTTCTAATGTATTTTTGAAGCATCGAATATTATTAAGAAATCCTCCCCCACTGAGACAAAGGCCAGGAGACATAGGCAACTTTGTCGAACTCCGTTAACAATCTTTAGCATTATGGTTTGTTGTTCTTAATGTTCATTTTATGTTCTGCATTATTTATGATGGATGCAACATTCTCTCATTAAATATTCTTCTTCTCTTCAATTTCTAAAATGATAAATCAACTCATGATAAATACTTAACGAAGTCTTTAAAAGATCATTTTCAGATAAATAAAAAATAATTATCCTTTACCTAGAATTGATGATTTGTTTGATCACCTGAAAGGTGAAAGAATATTTTCAAAGATCTACTTGAGATCAGGATGTCATAAAGTAAGGATAAGGGAAGAATGCATCAACAAGACAACATTCAAAACAATATATGGGCATTATGAAGTCACAGTAGTGCCATTTGGACTATCAAATTCCCCAACAATCTTTATGTGTTTGATGAATGGAGTATTCAGGAAGTACATGGACAAGTTTGTGATTGTATTCTTAGATGATATACTTGTCTATTCCAAATCAAAATAGGAACATGATCAATAATTAATAATGGTGTTACAAGTTTCTAGAGAGCACAGATTATATGCTAAGCTAAGTAAGTGCATCTTTTATCAAAATAAGATTCACTACTTGGGGAATATAATATCATCACATGGATAGAAGTGGATCCTGAGAAGATAGAAGACATTAGAGGATGGATAGGTCTTTCTGGTTATTACTGAAGATTCATAAAAGGTTTTTCAAAGATTGCAAGTGCAATCACTTCTTTACAAAAGAACGGTGTGAAGTTCGAATGGACTTCCAAGTGTGAAAAAAGTTTTATATAGTTTAAAAGAGTATTGTCAAGTGCTCCCTTCTTGAATATTACATATCCAAACGAAGAATTTGTTGTGTGCACCAATGAAGGGATTGGTGGATTCCTTAGTCAAAAGGATCATGTGGCATGCTATGAGTCCCAAAAAATAAAAGAGCATGAGAGGAATTATGCTACCAATGATTTGGAGTTAGCAGTGATTGTACATGCATTGAAAATGTGGAGGAATTACATTGTGGGTAACAAATTTGAGCTAAGGACAGACCATTGTGGTCTGAAGCATTTGTTTGGAAAGCCAACACTAAATTCTAGGAAAACTAGATGGCTGGAATTTCTTAGTGAATATGACTTTGAAATTAAGCACATATAGGGAAACTAAAATCAAGTGGCTAATGCACTTAGAAGGAGAGCTCATGAAGAACATATTGAATACATTAGCATGTATGGGACAAATCTAAAAGACAATTTTATTGCAACAACAAATTCATATCAGGATTATTTTAAAATAAAGGAGACATTACAACAAGGAATGTTTCAGCAGAAATTTAATTATTATGAGTTGAAGGAAGATGGAATTCTCATGTATAAAGGTAAGGTGTATGTGCCAAATTTGAGTGAGATGAAAAATGTAGTGCCAAAGGAGACGCAAAATGTGCCATATGCAAGGCACCGAGGATATCAGAAAACAATTGCAGCAGTAAGAAGCCAATGTTTTTTCCAGGAATGAAGAAAGAAGTGGCTAATTACATCGCCAAGTGTCTAGAATGCCAAAAGATAAAAACATAACATAGACAACCAAAAGGTTTTCTACGGTCATTTCGCATTCTAGAATGGAAGTGGGAAGTTGTCTCAGTTGATTTTATTACTAAGCTTCCCAGAAGAATGAAGAAACATGATTCCATCATGGTGGTGGTGGATAAGTTGACTAAAGTAGCACATTTCATTCCAGTAAAGACTACACACAAGGAAACAAATATTGTAGAAATTTATATGAGAGAAGTTGCTAGGCTACATAGAGTGCCTAATGCAATAGTTTCAGACATGGATCCAAAGTTTACTTCCAATTTTTGGAAGGGTTTGTTCAAGGGCATTGGGATAAATTTGAATCTTAGTACAATGTATCATCCGGAGTCTGATGGAGAAATAGAAAGGAATAACATAATAATTGAGGACAAGCTTAGAATGTATGTGATGAATCTACCATCGAAGTGGGAAGATTATATCCATTTAGTTGAATTTTCCTACAACAATAGTTATCATGCCTCTTTGAAAATGAGTCCATTTGAGGCATTGGATGGCAAGAAATGTAACACCCCAGTGAGTTGGGATAATCCAACAGACAAAGTAGTTGTTGGGCTAATATTTCTAAAAGAAATCGAAGATCAAATGGCAAGGATTAAGAAGAATTTGAAGCTTTCCCAGGATAGGAAGAAAAGTTATGTATATAGGAGAAACATTTTAAAGTGGGAGAAAATGTGTTTTTGAAAGTGAAGGAAAAGAGAAGTTCACTAAGATTAGGAAGCTGCCTGAAGTTTCCAACAAGATATTATGGTCCATTTGAAATATTAGAAAAGATAGGGCTAGTTGCATACATGATTAGCTTACCTACATCAATGCATATTCATAATGTATTTCATGTATCATTACTTAAAAAGTGCGTACCTGATGTTAATCATGTCATTGATTGGAATGCGATCCAGGTGGAGCACGAAGGGGATTTTCGGGTGGAACCAGTACGCATCCTTGACCGAAACGTCAAAGTGCTCAGGACCAAAACCATAAGGCCGGTAAAGGTTCAATGGACCTGCTATGGTCCTGAAGATGCTACTTGGGAGCATGAATAAAATATGCGGGGGGGAATACCCACAATTGTTTAACAGTTTTAAAGAAGACAGAATGCAAGACTATGTTTTGAGCAACTAGAGTTCTGGAACCACATCTCAGAGTCATGTCCAATTGCGTTGCGGACCTTGATAAATGAATGGAACATTCCTTGGGTACACTTTATAAATGAATGGTGCATTTCTTGGTTCGACAAGTTTAGAGGAACATGATATTTTGGTTGGAGCTACTCCCGGAGTTAAATTGCGAAAAAATTATTTCTAAATATTGTGATGTAAATTTGCATATATGTATATCAGCATAGAGTGCACCGAGGATGACGTACAATTGTAGGGGATGGGGAATTTAACATCCCCATTATAATCCCCAGTTTAATTAATGCTTATGTAGATATAATATGTGGCTACGACCAAGCGATGTAATATGTGAATTGTATTTATTTGTTTATTAATAAAAATGTGATGACAACTACTAAGGGGACATAGACAAGAGATGGGGGTTGAATTAATCCACTAGAGAGGGGAGTGTCTAGGATAATGGCCAAGAGGGTTCCAAGGGGAAAATTACCCATGTTTATATATTTAACCTGTTTTCCTAAATCTACTATTGCATATGAACCTTCCAATGTCTGCTTGAGTGTTCCCAAAGCCAATCATTGAATACATGTACAAGGGTGGGTGTGAGTGGTCACATATTTTTGATTGAGTGTTTCCAAAGACAATCATTGAATACATGTACGAGGGTGGATGTGAGTGGTCACATCCCAAAGTTATTGGGTACACGGGGGTGGAGTACAATCCGCTTGGATAAGTAACAGCAATTCAAACAACTTGGGGGGTTAGTCAAGTCTGTGCATGGGAAGTGAATGGAGAGATGGGATCTGGTGCAAAGAGAGGAAGGATAATTTTGGAGCATAATTGGAGTGAATTGGAGCTAGAGAAATGAAGAGCTCAGTTGTCAGGCCGAAAGAGTGAACTCCTGCATGAGTTGCACTGAAACAAAAAGCGTTGTTGTTGGTTTGTTGATAGTTTTCCTAGCAGTAATGTTCCCTTGAATTCCTAACTGAGAGATTCCTAGATTCTTGTGCCAAAGAGACCTTCATAAAAGATTGTCTCAGCCCTTGGGTTAGCCTTGATAAATGTATGGTCCATCGATTGGGATAACCTTGATAAACGAATGGTGAATTTCTTGGGTTGGGCGGGTCAAGAAGAAGAGTGTTGGTGGAGAAGTAGGGATAGTTGTAGAAGAATATCAGTTGGGTTGAGAGATTTATGAGAAGTGAGTGGACTGTGAAAGACCACCCTCTTTTGTGGATTTCTATCCTCCGCTCAGGGGTGACTGGTTGTTGAGATTTGGAACAGTCAGTCTACAGTTGGGTGGAACGTCCGTGCCAAGTAGTTGGTTGCATGATTCTTGTTTAAGATAAGTAGTTTACCATGTACTGAGTTATTTAAATGTGTTATTGTTGTGCATGAAATTTGTGTGAATGAGAACGACTTATATGTTGTTGTAATGAACGGTTTAGTTGTATCTCATGTTGATTATTAGCATGCTTCATATGCATATGTTTTATGGATAATTTTGTAGTTAAATCTGTTATAAATTGTAGTTGTAGGCTATGGGAAAATAGATAATAACAAAATAATGGCTTTAATTAGAAGAAGTATCGCGTTATGTGTATTTTGTGTGTATTGTTTTCTAGTTGGACATTAGGTACGTTATAAAATGGTATCAGAGTAAATAAAGAAATTTTTTTTTCATGTCGTGATCAGCCATGGTGGTTGGGTACATTACACTTATACTATTGACCCTTCTCAGGTTACCCCTACCGCACCTCCACACCTTAAATAATGCCTCAGTGTACCTTCCAGAAGACCAACTCGCATGCTTCTACCGACTATCGAGCACTTCAGAACCTTTGCCCCAATAAAACTCCTTTTGCAAAGGTCACTCAATCTAATTCCCCTGCCCCTCCTGAATTATTTTATCTCAAAAATCCTACAGAAGTTGACCCATCTCTAATTGTTATGACTACCAATGAAACGACACCTCTTTTGTGCCCATGTTTACCCATAATTGTCAAATTAAGAATGAATTGGATACTCTCATCTTAGACAATGGGAGCCAAAAGAACCTCATCACCCAAGACTTAGTCCAACGCCTACAACTCCCAACTACTCCACACCTTGAACCATATCAACTCATATGGGTACTGTTATCACTCCAAGAAACTCCTTAGGGTTGTAGGCTAAGAATTCTTGGTAACTTAAGAATATGGTAGATTTTGTATGCTTGGAACAATAGGATAAATCAATAGCTAATGAAAAGGACCACTTCATACATTCAAATAAGACAATGCTTTTAGAACTCAATGATCAGACAACAAAATCTGAATAAGATATGAAGAATACTAGTCTAGATAACCAAATACACGATGTGCAGGGTCATACAAGATAGCAAGAAAACCTTTAGTTCAAGTTCATGAGATTAATAAGAAGATAACAGTTCTTAGAAGCTGAGCTAAACTGAAGTAAAGTATAGAATGATGAAAGTATGAGAAAATTTGTCATTGAAAACAAAAGAGGATTGTGATTCTATTATGAATAAAGAGTCTAGTACAATATCCAAAAAAATGTCTCCTAGATTGCCCCCTTTGTCTCTTTGAAAAGCTAGGCATTTATATCCTTTTACAATCAGTTTTCAGATCCTAAAAAAATGAATCTAATATTCTAAAAATAGAAAGTCAAAACTGATTTACAAAAGATAAGGAGAGATCCTCAAGATGAGGTCAATCCATATCTARGAGTAGTAGATTGYTGATGAAGTGTAGTTCAGCCTCCCAAGCCTCTTTGGATTGTTATCCTGAAGATAGAAATCAAGTTGGATGATGTGTCATTTGATCTCTATCATTTTTCCCTTGAAAATGACCAAATCTAGTCAAAAAATTCCCTTTTGACTTTCATCTCCAAGAATGGCCTTCAGATTTTGATTTGATAATTCATAACCAGCTTATTGAAGAAGATTTCATACCAATCCAACTCAAAAATCTCGAATCTGAGCAAGAATTCGGTTTTTTTGGCCGTGACAGGCTTTCACCAGCTAATTTACCCAAAAATATGTTCCTTAGCTGGTGAAAGGCGGAGCTTTCACCAGCTAACTAGCAAAATTGAAGACGGGTTAGCTGGTGAAAGCGCATAATTTTTTAAAATCGAATTTCTCAGTCATGGAGAGTCTGTTTTGCATGCTTGAATAGTCTATAGACATCTACAAATCCTAATATTTCCAATGGTTCTTTAAAATCTACATTTGGAGCCCGGGAAGCTAGTCAAATTTTCCCTACAAGATTAGGCATCATTCTTTAAAAAATGCCAGTGCAATTTTTATCGCTAACATCTGGCTCCAACTGGGATGGAGACCTCCTTGTGAGGTCGTCAAGAACCTGGCAAGCCCTGTGCCTTTAGTATTGGGCATGGAGTCATTCATCCTTTATAATTTATCATCTGGCTATTTTCCAAAGTTTGTTGTTGTCTTTCCCAATCTTCTTTATCTGTAGCATGTCTGCTTCAAACTCCCCTGGAAATGTTGTTTACTCATTGACATGGCATCTGTTGTTGTAAGATTGAATGAACTTCAGTAACAATTGCTACTATTGGACTGAAAATGTTATCTGCTAAGACCATATCAGATGCCTCATATGCGACCTCTTTAGTCTGAGAATCTTCCACGAATATTTGATGCTAAGTTTTTCTTGATTTGGTGGTTAATCATTTGATGCTCCCATACCTTTCAAATACTCCAAAATCGCTTTGCTCCAGCTTAAATTTCCAAAAATTTCTTTCTGTAGTTTCACCAGCTAATTCTCCTTACGATCTGCTAGTTAGCTGGTGAAAGTTATGCTTTTCACCAGCTAACTAGTTATAATTTTTCTCTTTGCACTGGTGAAAGCTCTGTCATTGGCCAAAAGAAACCTTTCATATTCAAAAATGTTGTTCATCAAAAACTCAGTGTTATTTTGATTTATCTCCCTACAAATTTACAGCAGCCTGTCATTCTTTAGCCACTGTCATATCTGCAAACAAAATATCTACTAGAACTTTCCAAACAGAATGAACTCGAGGACAACAAAAGAATGTTTCCTTTACTACAGGAAGAAAAGAAGCATATGCTTTGGTGTGAGTAGATGTTAGCAAGAGGAACTCCCAGCCATCAATAAACTTCCTCATGGAATGAGATCGAACTTCTGCATCTATCCCTTCGAGCCATCTATAGTGCATTCATAGATTTCAATTGTGACTCAATTTTCATGTATATGTCATTATTTTGGACTCACGAAATCCAAGCAAACCCCTGGAAAGAAGTGCAACAAATCTTAAAAGTAGTTGAGATATTTTAAAGAGTTCTCATGTTGCTCGCCAAATAGCTTGATACCCTAGGTAAATAAAAACAATGGTGCTTTGATAATCTCTAATGGCCTTTGTGGCCTCCTGAGATTTTTTCGATGGTGATATCTAATGACAGAAACCCTTCAGAAGTCCTTTTGGTATTCTCTGCAATGAGCTCCAACAATAAAGAAGGTTTTCCATTTCTTCAGGTTATAAGAATGACTGGTATGATTCTTCATGATCTGGTGAAGAGGCATAGCTCCATTCCAATAGGACACAGAATGCTTTATACAGTCCCAAGTGTTATGATCGGAGCACATGATTTGGGGCATTGTATGCATGCATAACAAGGCTGAGAGTATCCATAAAATCTTTGGATTGACTCGTGATTTCCTGGACTGTTGATTTGTTGAATGCAAAATATCCAAATCCTGCAACATGAAATATACAAGATTTCCTACCTTACGAGGCATGATTTCTACAGCTTTGGATATTTCTTCTACCATTTCATCATTGGGAGTGAACATTCCAGCAATGTTGTTTCCAAGAGAAACTATGCAGGCTCCAGTGAGAGTTGCAAGATCAACCACCTTATCAACGCCTTATTTACATCAATAAACCAAAGCATCTGCCAATGTCAAATAAACAAATGCGACCCTGTCAAAACCCTACGAGGACCTCTTGCTGTCGACTTGGCTGAGAGAATGGTAGAATTATCTCTTCTCTTGTGTAAGTTTTAAACAGATGGCATATTTACCAGATAACACGCAATAGAACCAGGGGTGCTGGGCTTTTTTGCATAACGTCTATCTTTTTCAAATCATCACAAATCGGCTTATAATGATCCTTGAAGAACTTGGCTCTTGCACTTGGTTGCTATGTCAATTTGTGGCTTAAACATGTTGTTTGACTTTTTAGAAACTTCTACACACAGTTGTAGTCATCGAATGTTGCACACGCCTTCTCTACCTGTTCATTGGGCATCTAGCATTTTGACTATGTGTTTTATGCGGACTTGTAACTAAATATCAAAAAGGGAAGAACGCCATCTATCAAACTATCAGGACACATCTATACTTCATCAAATCTGTCGCGAGCACATCTTCTACCTGCAAAATCGGGCATTTGCAGTCACACCCCCCAGGCAAGAGGCCCACCTCCGCTTAATGAATTTTTCTAGCCTACTCCGGGCGGTGTGGTGGGTAATCCCATGTTGATCAGAGGGTCGAAAGTAGATTTTAACTCTCTGTATGCTTCTTCGAACACGCGGAACTTTTCCAGCAGAGTGAACATCAATTCTTTCTTTCTCAACACTTCTACGAATGGTGATGATCATGTCGGTGTGGTTCCTGATACTTGCCTAACATGAACAAGATCTGAGCCCTTACGAACATATTTTCACAGCGACATCTCACGGTGGATTCTATTTTTATCAGTTGAGAACACAGTAAGTGTGATTGTGCCATCAACACACAAGATTGTATTACCAGGCCTTAAATCTTCTGCCAGTTTTTTATAGCTCATGGAGATCATGTTAGAATCACCCTTAATAGTTTAATCTGTCGTTATTGTTATTCCCTAACCCTCCTTAAACAAGATTGGTTTTACATCCTTCAAAAATCCGGTTCAAATCTCAGGCCCCTTGGTATCGAGCATAACGACGCACATTATCTATGTGTTATACATGGCGGTCCTGAGATTATCAAGCATCTCTTGGTGATACTCATGGGAACTGTGAGAGAAGTTGAATCGGACAACATTCATATGTTGTCAGGACAGGAAACACAACAGAGAGAATAGGTATCGTTGGTTTGTACTTCGCTACCAATTTAGCAGTGGTGCCACCACGAGTTAGAACTACAATGAGTGTTGCCTTTCTTTGTTTGCAGTTCGAACAACAAAAGATGCAAGACTCTCTAGGGGGCTCATAGGTAAGGGAGTATATCTTATTAATTCTTTAAAGAGAGTGTTCTGCAGAATAGGGGGTCAAAACTTTCATCCTTGGACAAGAACCATACCATGCAGCATAACACTATGAGTGTTGAGCACCAACACCAGTCGCAACTCCATTTTGATCGCTAACAGGACCTGTGTGGCCTGTAAAAAACTGTAAATCCATATTTACATCAATTTTTTGTTGTAATCCACCCTCTCCAAGCAAGACTGCTACCTGATGCTTATCTGAAAAGGTTTTTGTGGTTCCTATTTTTTATTGTGCATCTAGATGAACCAGATCTTGAAACCTTCTGATCTTTGTACACCTTCAAACATGCCTTTATTCACACAATCTCACTACTATTTCTACTGCAAATTAGAAGAAAGAAATGCTCGAGAAAGAGCTTATTTCTTTAACTACCCTACTTTAACCAATTGCTGCCTCAAAATTAGGTAAAATCATGCTTCCAATGAAGCCATCCGAGTATCCGAATAACTGGTAAAACTTCTGATCTGAAGATGAATGTAGGAAACCACATAATACTGATATATAATTCAAAAATGTAGCATAACCAACCTTTGTTTGGAAAAATCAATTTGACATCTATGTTTCTCGAAGATTTGAGATAGTACACAAACGGATCTATAAAATTGAAAGAAAATGCGTCTTGTTGTTGTTTCAGCTAAAAAGCAAAAAGTGTCTGCATATTTTATGGATTATCATGGCTTCCGCCTTCAACTGCGTGCAAATCTGAGTAGATATGCAAACTAACTTCATTGTTAATGATGAACTATTTTTTGTCGTCTGTAGATCTATGTTGAAGTATGGTACATGCAAACTTGCTGATTTCTGGAGGTGACTTTTCAATGTCTGTTGTGGGAGTTTCCAGATGGCTAATTTTTTCACAGTATTGTTCTTCATCAACATCAAATTCATAATTGTTATAAATAGGAGGGCTGCTCTTCAAGTCCGCAAAATCTGATGTAGGAATCAACTCTTCTTCATCAAGATATTCATCAAAGACAGGTGGGTCCAACACTCCCTTGTCTGGCACAAGAAAATGAACAATCTCTCGATCTTCCTCTTTTCTTTCAGGTGAAAATACCTCATGAGAAACCTTTTGCAAACTAGAAAAATCAGATGCAGATGCACATGATACAGGGTATAGTATAGCCAACAATCATGCCTTGAAAGTCTTCTTCTCGGGAATTAGAAAAAGAGAGATTTTCATCCACATCTTCATTCACAATTTCACCTTCAATTGAAATTTCACATAATTCATCATATGAAGAATACTCTACTTCCTGCTGTCCCACTTTGAAAATGGATAGTCTTTGCAAATCTAGTTTCTCATGGCTGCTACAAATTCCTTCTATCAACAAATGTGAAAGTTGTGGACTGTTTTCCTTAATCTGCAAATCTAGAAAACATGAGCTACCCTCAGTATCTATTACAGATCCAAGATTGTCACCATTGATACCGTACTGTAGATCAATAATTCCTTGACAACAATAAGAGATATCTTCAGCTGATGTGTATTCATGTTCTTGGATATCAGAATATTCAAAAGAGACATGTTTATCTTCATGAGTATTTGGATCTTTATTCAATAAATAAAACTCATGACAACATTGAGGATAGAGAAGGTCATCTGGAAAATGGTCTTTACAAAACACATGGAAGGCAACATGAAAATCATCCAAAGAGCTGACACTTGCACTTGGAAGAGACCGACACCAGTCAAGAGCCATCCCTTCTAATGAAAATTTGAAAAGCTTAATTTGAACATCCTCATGTACAATTTCAAGCTGGTCAATAAAGTCATGAAAATCAAGCAAATGTTCAGCTGGCACTTCCCACTTCTCTCCATGAAATATGGGAATACTACGTTCCCATTCATCTCTAGTAGGTACTGGATGAGGGTAACCGAAAATACTTGAAAAATCACAGAATGCCTACCTCTTTGCTAAGATCCTGTTCATGTCATACCAGTGGAGTCACCAACAATTTTCTGAACAATGAAGTCGCCGCTGAATTCGTCCTTCATGGATTTTCCAGATAGATGATTACAACCATAATAGTGTCCAGGATTTGTCTATCATCAAAGCTGGATCTCGTGTTGTCTCCCAAGGAAGTTGAGCTTTGATCTCCTCTCCCCAGAAATGACGCCAATTTGTTATCACTCCAAGAAACTCCTTAGGGTTGTAGGCTAAGAATGCTTGGTAACTTAAGAATATGGTAGATTTTGTATGCTTGGAACAATAGGATAACTCAATATCTGATGAAAAGGACCACTTCATACATTCGAATAAGACAATGCTTTTAGAACTCAATGATCAGACAACAAAATCTGAATAGGATATGAAGAATACTAGTCTAGATAACCAAATACACGATGTGCAGGGTCATACAAGATAGAAAAAAAACCTTTAGTTCAAGTTCATGAGATTAATAAGAAGATAACATTTCTTAGAAGCTGAGCTAAACTGAAGTAAAGTACACAATGATGAAAGTCTGAGAAAATTTGTCATTGAAAACAAAAGAAGACTGTGATTCTATTATGAATAAAGAGTCTAGTACAATAGCCAAAAAATTTCTCCTAGATTGCCCCCTTTGTCTCTTAGAAAAGCTAGGCATTTATAGCCTTTTACAATCAGTTTTCAGATCCTAAAACAATGGATCTGATATTCTAAAAATAGAAAGTCAAAACTGATTTACAAAAGATAAGGAGAGATCCTCAAGATGAGGCCAATCCATATCTAAGAGTAGTAGATTGTTGATGAAGTGTAGTTCAACGTCCAAGGCTCTTTGGCTTGTTATCCTAAAGATAGAAATCGAGTTGGATGATGTGTCATTTGATCTCTATCATTTTTCCCTTGAAAATGACCAAATCTAGTCAAAAAATTCCCTTTTGACTTTCATCTCCAAGAATGACCTTCAGATTTTGATTTGATAATTCATAACCAGCTTATTGAAGAAGATTCCATACCAATCCAACTCAAAAATCTCAAATCTGAGAAAGAATTCAATTTTTCTAGCCGTGACAGGCTTTCACCAGCTAATTTACCCGAAAACCCGCTCCTTAGCTGGTGAAAGGTGGAGCTTTCACCAGCTAACTAGCAAAATTCAAGACGGGTTAGCTGGTGAAAGCGCAAAATTTTTTAAAATTGAATTTCTCAGTCATGGAGAGTCCGTTTTGCATGCTTGAATAGTCGATTGAAATCTAAAAATCCTAAGCTTTCCAATGGTGCTTTCAAATATACATTTGGAGCCTAGGAAGCTAGTCAATATTTCCCTACAATATTAGGCATCATTCTTTAAAAATGCCAGTGCATTTTTTATCGCTAACAGGTACAAAAGGAGGTCATGTGCCTCACTGTCTACCAGTGTTGCAAGGTGACCTTCATTATTGGACCTTTTTGAGATAATGTGGTGTGTCATATTTCTACTTTAGATTCTGCTGACATGTTACTTGGACTTCCCTACACACAAGCTTGGAACATTGTTTATCATGCCAAAGTCAATAAATACCACTTGCAACATGAGGGACACACCTATGTACTTATCTCCTCTACTCCTCACTCCACACAATCTCTAACTGGACAAGCGTTCATTAAGGAAGTAACTATGAACACATATGTTTCCTTGTGTTTGGTTCACCCCATTAAACAAAACCATCTAACCAAACCAACACCTCAAGACATGGCTCCCCTGCTCCCAGAAATTGTCAATGCCTTCCCCCAACGCACGAGACTGCACTTGTCTTGCTGTATTGAGAACACCATTGATCTCCTTCCATAAGCCTATTTTCCCAATATCCCTTCATACTATCTTGCTCCCCAAGTGGTTGATGTGATAGCACGCCAACCTGACCAACCTCTGAATTCAGGCCCTACTCCACCTTCAACTTTTCCTTGTGCATCTCCAACATTTCTTATGAAAACACAAGTTTATGTTCTAGTAGTCTCTGTCAGCAGGTTATGTACTCCAAAACAAGTTTCAGCATATTATAACACTTTTCCTAGCAGTTCCTCTTTTTCCAAACAAATTATTGAGAAATATTCAGAGAAACATAATTCTTACAAATGCAGTATAGCAGGGATAAATCATATGCATAGACATCCCTTCTTAGTTGGATCAGTTAATCATAAAGGAGGTATTGGAAACACTTTCTTTTCTTCAAGGGAGCTTGTATTTAAAGGATGTGTTGAGGTAGATAATGAAGCTCTGGTTGATCAATGCCGAGTGGATGAATATGTGGTCAATATACCCCTTACTCTCTCTTTTTCAAGGTATGCACATCAACAACAAGACCACAAATTGGGTCAACATTCCACCCATACTTTCACTCAGTGCCATATTTATCTAACTATTGTATTACCAGCTACACCAAAGAGTGAAAAACAAAGGCCTCATAAAATATACACGACATTGTTGTTTCACCCAGAAGCTCATGTGTGGCTCTTGCACGACAAGAACCTATTCAAAGAAAAACATCGTCAATTGTGCCCATTCATATATGATCCCGACATAGTTCTAGAAAGAATTGGAGGGTATGCAGTGCACATTTCCTCATTTACTGGTGGAAGCGAAGACGCTTCTGGATCTAAACAAGGAGGAATTGGGCCACTAGCAAGGACATCCACCATCCTTCGCCAACGAGTAGGAGAGAATTAATATATTTCCATTAATTACTATTGTAATGTTCCCTGACCAATCCAGTTGAGCAGGGCATTTCTAATAAATAATTATCATGTTAGTTCGTTAGGAAGTTAATTAATAAAAATTGAAACAACGATTTTCAGTCAGAAATAAAAGAAGCAAGTCTCTTGATGTTGATGTAAACAAAAATCGACCAATTTGATAAAAAGAGTGTCTTCTTGCTGAAATACAATCAATGGTCATTTACTTCTTACTTCCAGTGGTTTTTTGCCTTCATTCTCTCCATATTTTTGTATTGTGCATCATTTTATTCTTGTGTGTTAGTCTAATATGATGTTGCATCTTCAATTTTTCATATAGAATTGCGGATCACTTGGTCTATCAAGGCACTATGACACTGGACTAAGGAATCTAGGTCTATCAAGGATCAAAGGAACCAGACCTCATCATGGTTTATTAGGGCTCTACGACACCAAACCAAGGAATATATGCCTATTAGGGCTCAAAGGCACCATAGCTCATCTTGTTCTATCAAGTCTCTATGACACTAGACCAAGTAATCTAGGTCTATAAGGGATTAAAGGCACTATACCTCATCTTGTTCTATCATGGATCTAAGGCACCAAATCAAGGCATATTAATCTATCATGGATATAAGGCACTAGACCAAGGCATCTCGATTGGATAGACTAAAACATCTTCCTTATACCCCCTCGATACACAACCCCAAGCATCAAATTCCAATCCTGTAACTCCATCGGTGAGCAACACTCTAGTTGTTCTTTAGAATCCGTCATCACAACTCCAATACAAAGCACACAAATTGTTGG
Organism: Picea sitchensis; assembly: GCA_010110895.2. Classification (NCBI taxonomy): domain Eukaryota; kingdom Viridiplantae; phylum Streptophyta; class Pinopsida; order Pinales; family Pinaceae; genus Picea; species Picea sitchensis. The sequence goes on along the minus strand of SNQJ01S0008856.1, from coordinate 29,534 downwards.
AATCAATATTAGATTGAGGTATCTGCAACCCATAAGATGTTACTTGTAATATTCCCTTCGTGGTTATGGGCTTCCATGAGATCAACAAATAAATTGACCCCCTAAGCCCATTGTTGGATAACATGGCAATCACCATCTCACAACATGTAATTAATGAATTAGTGATAATACTAACATTTCAAAGACAAAATCCACATGTTAACTCTCACATGTCATCATGAGAACACAATATCATTGCCATCACCCCATTCTCATACATGTCATCATAAAACATTTTGTCATAAAAAATTCCATGCAATTACATCATGTCATCCTATCATGACATATTATCATAAGATCAACCTCAACATATCCTTATCAATATATAACATAATAAAAAGGAATCACATGTTATCCTAACATCATAGCAGAACATCATGACTATGATAATCATCTCAACACATCTTATCAAAGACATCTAGCCTTTTATCAACATAATTAAGTGGAATCACATAACATCATATGTAAGTACCATAAACTCATCATGAACATAGTAACAATCTCAACACATATCACATGTAGAGAAATAATAACATCATGAGTGTTCTTATCACGATTCATCAACATAATCAAATGTATTCACATGCATTGTAAATAAATAGTGAATACTAGATTTTATATCTAATACGCGAAATATCATCAAAACATCCATCCTACATGGATCAACGTAGTTAAGTTTTTCAACTCACTCACTCTCAAATGGTCATCAATAAAATGAGTGTCACGTGATTATCCCGATACCAATTGTTTCTTGATTTTCATTTCCTCTTCTTTCAACAACAAGCTTGACATTTTTATGGAATATGTATAGTCACCCTATCAATAAGCTAAAGTTTTCACATATGTTCCTTACATATGCAATGGACCACATTACTAAAGAAAAATACAAGTAAAATTATCCATGTAATATCCGTATATACTATTGAATTACCAACAATTAACCCTAATCACCATTGGTTCTTCAATAAAGTAGCGAGAGGTAAGGAGCATATAGTAGATAGTATTTGTGACTAAGGATTTTTTGTAGCAATATATATTTATAGTATACAATTGTAGGTATTGAGCTTCTAAAGGATGGTCTAAAACATTGTAAAATTTTAATTCTAAATGTTGACCAAAAAAATAAGCTAATTGTTCACATCATTGAATAGGGTAGGAAATGGAGATATAGTATAATGTTTTGTCAAGTTTTATGGATGGGGTAATATTAGATGTAATATTTTGTATTCTGATTAATAATGATTTATTGATATCTCCAAAGTCATTTTCAAGAAACGTCGATGAATCGTAATGGGTTATATTTCACTGTTGATTTTGATAGAGTAAACCGCCATGGAAATAGAATAAATAAATGCAAGAAATACAAAGGGAAATGAAGAATAAGTTTAGTGTCAAAATTTGACTAACAAAGATAGTAAGGATCATAAAAATACCCCACAACCAATGTTGATCGCTACTTGGTAATATTTGATGTTGAAATTACATGATGATACAAATTCATGTGAATATTTGATATACTAGGATTTTGGGGGTCTAAGATCAAAGTTTATTTATTTGTTTACCTGATATTCAAGTTAGTCATAGTTAGTGGCATATTTTTTTACGAATGCATAATATTACTTATGAATTAAATATCTCACTTTCATGAATATTAGCACAGAGCTTCCTAAGCTGAATTTGTTAAAATTTAAGAGGAAACCTAGGATTGTCATGCTTAAATTATTTCCCCTATATAAGAGAAGCTACAAGTAAACAATATTTTTAAGATATATATTTTCTTAAAGTTCTTCAATTTCACAAGAACAATTATTACAGAGGATCTTCTTAAGGATATGGATTATTGTTATGGACACATTCTACTCATACTTACACTAGAGAAGTGTTTGAGTTCCTTGATGAAAATTGAGTGTAGAGATGAGACACATTGCTAGCATTAATTCTATGTTTCTTATTTGTTAATCGAGTTCTAGAGTACACTCCATTTATAATTAATGCCAGCAATGTGACTCTATCCACAAGCCCTTATGTGGTCCATGATAAATAAAAAGAAAAATAAATGTTTTCGTATTTTTAAGGGGCAAAACATCAGTAGACATTAGATGTGGCATCACATCCCTTACAATATTGAGCGACATAAAAACTTCCGCAACAATGGGTATGTCCCTCAGATGAGTGAGGTACATCTTCAGCGTACAAAGGACATTTCCTATCATCCATTTGTGGAACAAATGAGACAGAGGAGAATCATCCCACACCCTAGATGCATTGTCGTGCTTCACTACTTAATCATTGTATTGGTGATATTTTTATTGCCCCCAATGTATTAATTTTTAAAACTACATAATCTCTCTATACACTAATAAGACAATATTTATTTTTGAAAGTTATGTACAATTATTTTGTCAGTTTCATTTTTCCATGGAATCTAATGCAAAACAAGGGTAGTTGTAGAGAAACAAGTCCCTGCCACGCAAGAGTAGAAAGCACGTGTAAATCTATGAGACTAGTAAAAAAGACATATGGTAGTAACTTTGTATTTACAACCAACTTTGGTGAAACATGCCACGTGTTTCAATATACGAACGTGAACATGATTTGGAGATTTGGAAAAAGTTCATGGATAGTAGTGCATCAACTTCCACCGGGTTTTTCATGCATGATTCTTGTGCATTGTCTCCACTTGGTTTGCATGAAATACACTCACTCAGGTTCGATCTTATGTCTTTTAAGAGTGCTAAGGATAAACCAAACTCCAATGTCTGGCTCGCTTTTGTTATGAAGGTCGTTGTAAAATTAATTGGAAGGTTTCAAAACAATGTTTGTCTCTACCTCCCCTCATTGCAAGTCGCAAAAAGTAAGACCAATATCACTACAACGAGTTCAGTTAGACCAGTCTCACTACAAAGAGTTTAAGTCCCTAGATTTCGAGAGAAAGGTGTAGGAACCACTGCAACTATTACAGAAGCAATATTGCATATCCATGAGAGCAATCCAAATGCTAAGATGCTTACTTGCATGCCTTTCAATCGCACATCTAACTCTCTTCTCAAATGATTCATCGGATCTCCCATCCAAGATATCGAGATATTTAGATTGAATGCCAAATTTCATGATTTATATGATGAAGTGCCACCAAAGATTTACCCCTATTGTTGCTACAACAAAGAAGATGAAATATATTATTCCCCTCCTCTGGAAGAACTGAGGGAATAGAAGTTAATTGTATCGAAATACATGAGTGTTGCAAGGCTTCATGCCAGTAGGATGCATGTGGGGAATTTTACACACATATTCTTAGATACAGTTGGTGAAGCTTCTGAGCCAGAGATAATGGTGCCTATTGAAATTTTTTCCAATGAGCAAATTGTGATTGTAGTTTCAGGTAATGTTGGGGAACTGGTACATGAAATCAGTTGTCTGATGGATCATAAGTTTGGATTAAGAAAATATTATTTGAAATGCTTCATTGAACTTCCATTCTATTTGTTACATTGTGGTGAAGAAAACCAACCATTTGTTACGAAGCTGAAAAAAGAGTTCGACGATCCCTTTCAAATGAAGATAGAAGAAAAGGATGAAGACTGAGAGGTGTGTGGAAGGCATGATTGTGGGAATTGTTTTTATATTACTCTGGATAGTAGATTGTTGATGAAAATAGTATAATGTGCATTGTGGATGTAGGGGAGTTTTGATTCCAATATGCAATTACATGGAATCTTCTATAGAATGGTTGTCGTACAAAGTTATGGAGGTTTCAGGAAATTGACATGAACCTTGCGATTTTTGGAGTTCCATGCAAGCCTGCCACTGAATGATTAATTCAACATCTTCCCCTCCAATTCCAAGAACGTTTGCAAAAGAATATGGTTGTAGTATAATATACTAGTGTTTTGTGCACTTATGACATTGTGTAGTCATGCACGTTTAAGGAAAAAAAATACAATATTTTGTATATTTCACGTGAGCATGAATATCTTAATAAAAAGAGGTAGATCTATTTTTTTTTACAGATGAGTATATGAAAAGTGTTATTTTATTTAAAATGGCTAATGTCCTCTGGTAAATCAACATATTCTTTGTTTTTAAGGAAATGGAAAATATTTTTTTTATAGAATTGTAAAAGAAAATTGAAATATTATATTTATCAATATATTTCTCTGTGAGATACAATGCACGCAATAATTTAACAAAAGTAAGAATATTATAAACCGAGCGTAGGTAATAAAGCAGAATAATATTATTATAAAGCTGTCAAGTGCAGGTATGAAAGTAGATTTTAACAAAAATAAGATTATTATAATGCAACTCCAGGTAAGGGAGTAGTAACTAAAATAAGATTATTATACCAAGTGAAGGTGTTGTGTGTCTTTTCACTGTAATACACGATGAATGAATATCCTGGTATTTAAGAAGAGAAGAC
>SNQJ01S0008855.1:146362-157658 GCA_010110895.2 Picea sitchensis | reverse complement strand
ATTTTTTAAAAATAAAATATTATAATATAAAATTTGATATAGAAAAACCTCCAAAAATTAGCTCAATATTGAATATTTATTTTTTAAATTTTTTGTACCTTTTAAAATTAAATCCACTATTTTTAGAACCTACAATTTACCTAATTTACCATCCACATCCACAAAGTGAAAAGTTAAAAAAAATAATATAAAAATTAAAAGAACAAACTATACATAACTATGAGAAGCGAAATCAATGATAAGATCATTCACAATTTCAAAAAAGCTTCCGAATCATTTTTGCTACACTTAATTTTTAATTTTTAATTGCTATTCTCAATAAAAATGAAATTCTCAAAACTTAATTGCTATTCTCAATGAAAATGAAATTCTCAATTTTTTGAGATGCCTTATACATTTTGAATTGGAATCAATCTTTTTGATTTTTATTTTAAAGGGGTTGACTATAATCTTATGAGAGGATTTATGAGTTATTTTTAACATGTTAAAAACCTTTATGTAGCTTCTCTCAAAATGTATGTCTCTGAAATTTTGTCGAATGAAATGAGTGTTGATGCTCATCGGTGCCCTATTTTTTTAAGAGTTCTTGAGAGGGATTTAAAATCATCATGTGAGCCTAGGATAGTATAAAGGTAAATTTTATCACCTTCTATCCTTAATGTTGATGTATGGGATGAGTCTTAATTTGGTTTGTTGTTCATCTCATTACTTGTTCTTAGTTTTTATGTCTATAGCTCTATGTTGTGAGTCACTTATTCAAGAATTGGTACCATTGCGATTGTAATCTTATTTTTATGCATTATGGATTATTTAATTTGTGTGTGTGTGTGTTTGGGAGTAGATTATGTAACTTATAATTATCACTTTGATATTGTTAATAATGGGCAGTGGTAGGGAGCAATACAAATATGTTAATATGATGGTTATATGCTATCATGTAGATATTAGTAATAGTTCAAGCTTTCTATTTTATCATATATATGATTACTTCTTTTATTTAAGGAAGTTTGGAGCAACACAAATGTTCATGGAGCATTTCTTGGGTAGGTTTTGGGCATATTGAAAGAGTTTTCTTTATTGCATTGTGAATTGTATGAGGTCCCTCCTCCAAAGTCAAGGTTGGAATCTTGGTTGTGGTTGAACTTGGACTCCATACACCTTTGGGTGAATAGAACATTGGTCTTTATTTGTCTTGGATTCATTCATTGTTTTATGAACATGAGTTTACTAAAAAGGACTCTAGAGCAGTCCCATGTGTTTTGGGTTGGGTTTGTTAAATGATGGATGTTCTAAGCTTACTTGAATTGATGATTCATTATTATGGTTGTATAGTGTTGTGTGTGTATAATGCCATACATGGAATTTTATACTTTTTTGTTTTATGGTGCAATGTGTGAGACACATTGGTCTCCAAAAAGGAGTTTCTTAACATATGAAGGGTTCAAAATTGAGCTTTATGGTTGGGTTGAAAAGTTATGTACAATTCTGATCCCTTGGACCGAATGTTCCACAATGCTTTCTAACCTTAAAATAAATGATAATTAAAATGTACTTCATATGGAATTCAATTAATTAGTTAATGAATAAATTGAATTATGACAATACGAAATATGTATGGTTAATAATACATAAGTTTGATATTGAAAATTTAAATGCTTTTATTCAAGAAAACAATGAACATAGGGTTAATGGATATATACATTAATAGGGTTAATGGATATATACATTAATTAGTTAATGGCTAAATTGAATTATGACAATATAAAATATGTGTCATTAATAATACATAGGTTTCATATTGAGAATTTGAATGCTTTATTCAAGGAAACAATGAACATAAGGTTAATGGATATATACAAATGTAGTATTTTTTCCCTCTTTGAAATTTTTTGTACATATTTTGTTACACATGCTTAAATTTCGTCTTTCCTTTATGTTACATGCTTGTATAATACTTCATATTAATGTGTTAATGAATATTTGGGTGTAGGATAGACTTATACTCGTACATTTTTAAGGGTGTTGATTGAACGACCCTCAATTTGATAATTTGATAATAATGATTTGATATAAACATTTCATAAAACTTAAGATTTGCTCCTTAATAATTAGAGATTTTCCATGTTGGAATGAAAGGAAACAAATATATTTTAGATGATTAGTTTGCAATAAGATGTAGTTATGAAATTTGAATTGTCTTTACGAGTGAAATATTAATAGAATATAAGTGCATAGGCACTTTATTGGGAAGCATTATTGAGAATAATAATAGTCATGCTTTTTAAGAAAATCATAGGATTGATAAGACTAAAAATATAAGTGCATAGGCACTTTATTGGGAAGCATTATTGAGAATAAAAATAATCATGCTTTTTAAGAAAATCATAGTAATGATAAGACTAAAATGAAACCTGTAGTTAAATATAAGTACATAGAAACTTTTTTGGGAAGCATTATTAAGAATAATAATAGTTATGCATTTAAGAAAATCAAAGTCCTTTTAAGACTAAAATGAAACCTCCAAAAACCAATGGGAATATATGTCTAATTTTTTGAAACTTATATTTTATTATGGTTTTTTCTTGATTGATTTGTGAATTTTTAATTAAGAAATTCACTTGTTTTTCTCTACAATTTGTGTGTAAATGATCAACTTCTTGTGGAAAATGATATTTTTGTCTTATTGATTGTTAGTAATATGTGGTTACAAAGTAGAACATTGCATGAAAAAAAAAAATTCTACAAAAGTAATGTACATATTTATAAAACAAGTACTATATGGCAACTTAGTCCCCGCCATATGCAATACTTGTTAAAAAAGTATAAATGATATATCAAATAATCCAATTATTACACATAAAATATTTTGTTACACTAATAAAAACAAAAAAAATTACCTTTCCCAATCGACGGTGGCATTAAATAAAGTTCCCAATCCCAACAAAGCCACAACCGCTTCTACAATAAGACCCCAAACCATTTAGCTAATGATACAAGAAATAAATCAATTTAAATATTTATAAATAATAATATAATTTAATTTGTAATACTAAACTATGAGAAAGAGTGAAATTTTTTAGTCAACTTGCAAATTAATAACTAGTCAATAAATCAACTCATTGATATAGTTACTTATGACAGAGACTAATAAGACAAGAATATTATTTTTAAAATTCAAAATTTATTAGATAACATTTTAAAATTCAAAATTTATTAGATAACATTTTAATGTTTCCTTTTACGTTATTTTTCATTTAAATCTTAATATTAAAAGTTAAAATAAGATACTTGTTTCATAATATTTTGAGGTGGAATAAACTTCAATAAACATAATATAGTTTAGAAAGGAGAAATTGAGATAATGTTAAGATTTCAATAAACTTAACACTTTTTTCAGCAATTCAACTTTTTAGTATTTATGTAAATATAATTTTATAAGCCTTTCCTCCTACACCCATATAACTACATAAATACAAATACACTAATGAGTTGTTCCTATGACTTGTCTCCTTAAAAATGAATGATATGATTCAAATTGATGAAAATAATTGAATAAAAAGTCAATGAATACGATTCACTTCAAGGGGAAGCCTCATTTTACAATATATCTAATTCAAAATACAATATAAGATGAAATAATACGATCCTAAGACTAGGTCTCCCTTGTATATATATAGGAGAGAAATGGTACAATTACAATGAAAGGGTACAATGAAGGGTTCTAGCCAACATACAATTATATCACTATAAATGTAATAATTCAATATCTAGGGTTTAATAAGGGGTTTTACACATAACAAAGGGATTTGTATAGGTATTAACATGCATCTTCCCTTCAAACAAGCGTTTTCCTCAACAATTGACTTATCACGTGTGTTTCTGCATGAAGAACTCATCTTCCCATGTTGCCTCTTCCACTGGTAGGTTCTTCCATTTGACAAGGTACTACGTAATTGCTCAATTTCTCAACTGCTTAATCCTTGTTTCAAGAGTTGTTTCCGGTTCTAGTATGATTTTCCCTTCTTCATTAATCTCTAGTAAAATAGTTTGGACTGGATTCTTGTTTCTGATTACCTTCTTTAAGCAAGAAACATGGAAGACTGGATGTACACGTGAAGATGGAGGAAACTCCAATTTGTAATCAATACTTCCAATCCTTTGCAAAGCCTTATAGGGGCCATAATATTTGGGTGTAAATTATTTTCCTTCTTTTGTTTCTTGAGGGAAATTTGTTTATATGGTTGTAGCCTCATAAATACTCAATCCCCCACTTCAAATTCCCTTTCACTGAGATGTTGATCTCCTTGTTGTTTCATCCTATTTTTTCCCATAGCCAAGTTGTCCTTCAATAGTTTGAGAACCTCTTGTTAGTGCCCTATGTGGTCCTCCAATGCTTGAGCCATTTTATTTCCTTTCAAGGGTGATGTAATGGATGAAGGATGATATCCATAAAGTGCTAGAAATGGGGACATTTTTATGAGGTATGGAACGATGTGTTGTACCACCATTCTGCCAAGGGAAACCACTTGACCCATTGTGTCTGTTTATCAGATGGAAAGAAACATATATATCCTTCTATACTTTTATTCACAATATAAATTTTCCCATTGGATTGAGGGTGATAAGATGAGTTGTGAGCCAATTAAGTACCCAAACAAGAAAATAATATAGTCCAAAAATTTCCAGTGAAAATTGGATCTTTGTCACTTACAATAACCTTGGAGACTCCATGTATCTTTTGAACTATTTTCATGAATGATGTAGCTACTGTACTTGATTTAAAAGGATGAAAAAGCGAGAAAAAATGGGCATAATTTGTAAGTCGATCTACTACTACCATGATGACAACATTTTCTTCAGATTTGAGTAAACCTATAATAAAATCCATTGAAACTTGTTCCCAACGTTGACTTGGTATAGATTATGGTTGTAGGAGACCTGATGTCTTGATTGCCTCTCCATTATTATGTTGGTAGACCAAACATTCAAAAAAAAACTTTTGAACATCAATATTAAGACCTTTCCAGAAAAAATCATTCTTGATCTCGTGGTACGTTTTCAAGAATCTTGAATTTCCTCCTATAGGAGAAGTGTGCGATTCCAGAAGGACGTTCTTTTTGAGTTGGGAATTCTTACATAAATATAGGTGATCATGATACTATAGTAAATCATTATTCCATACAAAATTATCTAATGAAATGGGGTCCTCTTGTAGTTGTTGAACAATCTTGCATACTTCTTGATATTTCTTCCATTCTATCCTTGCTTCTTCCACCCAATCAGATTATGAAATAGAAATAACACATGGTGAAAATTCTGTTTCTTGTTCTTTCCTTGAAAAGGAGCCTACCACAACATTATGTTTTCCTTTTTTGTAGATAATTTCATATTCATAACCTATCATCTTTGTAACCCATTTTTGTTTCTCTTATAATTATAATCGTTTCTCCAAGAAGTACTTCAAACTATCATGATCAATTTTTACTTTGAAGTGGCTTCCTATTATGTAAGGGTGTTATTTTTGAACTGCATGTAGTATGGCCAACATTTCTTTTTCATAAATGGGTTTGAGTATGTTTTTTCCTTTAAGTTACATTCTTTCAAAGGCAAGAGACCTTCCTTCTTGCATTAAAACTGCACCAATTCCATGGCCCGAGGCATCACACTTCATAATATTTTTTTTGTAAAGTCAAGTGTGGCCAAGACGAAAGTTGTACACATAGCCTCCTTAAGTTTTTAAAAATATCTGGTTGTTGTTTCAGTCCAAGAAAATGATTCCTTCTTTAATAATGTTGTTAGAGGTGCTACTATTTGACCATAGTTCTTGACAAACTTGTGTTAATAGCTTGTGAATCCTAAGATTCCTCTAAGTTTCTTCAAGCTTTTTGGAATTGGCCATTCCGTCATAGCTTTAATTTTGTTAGGGTTCACTTTTACACCTTCATGAGATACAATATGACCTAAATATTCCACTCCTTGAACTTGAATGGCACACTTGGAAGGGTTTGCATAAAGTTTTTTTCTCTTCCAACAATTGTAATACTTTGTCAACATGCTGCACATGCTCTTCCCAAGATTTGTTGTAGATTAGTATGTAATAAAAAAATACTAGCAAAAATTTTCTAAGGAAGGACTTGAAAATAGAATTCATCAAGATTTGAAATGTTGAAAGTGCATTAGTAAGTTCAAATGGCATAACCAAAAAATCATAATTACCTTCATGTGTTCTAAAATATTTTTTGCGAATTTCTTCCCGACTCATTCTGATTTGACGATATCCCGAACAAAGATCCAACTTAGTAAATGATTTTTCTCCATTCAATTCATCTAATAATTCATCAATGGTAGGAATAGGAAACTAATCTTTATGGTAATTTTTTTGAGCTGTCTATAAGATGGACACATATACCATGAACCATCCTTTTTTGTAACCATCATCACTGGTGAAGAGAAATAATGTTGGCTAGGTTGAATGATGCTAACCTCTAACATTTCCTGGATCTTATGCTCAATCTCACTCTTCTGTGCATATAGATACATGTAAGCCATAATGTTAGGTGGTACACTTCCTGGTTGAAAATGAATAACATGGTCATGATCTCGAGCAGGTGGAAGACCCTTAGGATTTTTTGCAAATACCTTGGAATGATTGTTGATAACTATTTGGAGATCTAATAGAGCAAAGGATATAGATGTTTGAACATCCAGACAACACAGTTGTGCAATTACACCATGGTGTCTCTTTTTGAGTAATATGTCATGCTATTAGAACTTATTACTTTAGAGGGTTTCCCTTGTATGCCTCTAAGCTCATTTTCCTTTCCATTTGAGGAAAATCTCATGAAAATATATTGAAAATTAAGGGCCACTGTTCCCAGTTATTGTAACCATTGGACCTCTAATACAACATCAACACCACCCATTTGGATGGAAATCATGGGCTATCCAAAAAATACTCCTCCATCTCGAGTTTAATACTATGGAATTTCCCTGAACAATTTATGGTATCTCCATATGCAATCATTACTTGAAACTCTAGCGTGGGATATACAAAACAATTGAGATTTTTTTCTAATTTGTAATTAATAAAAGTATGGTTACTATAAGAATCAATCAATATTGTTACCTTTTTATTTTTGATGTATCATTGTATCTTGTGGTGGTTCCAATTCCTGATCTTCTTCCTCTTCACAGTCTATGAAAAATAATTTCTTCTCACCTCATTTACGCCCCTTAATGTACTTGTTTTCACAATTGAAACATAGTCCCTTTTCTATTATTTCATCCATTTGTTGAGGTGTCAACCTTTTCAGTTGAGGTATGATTGTCTTATGAACCCCAAAACGATCTCTACTTCTTGTGTATGTTCCAATGGTAGACTTGTGTGTATCCTTATTCTTGTCTTGAATATGACAAGAAAATTGCATAGATTCCATAATATTTGTAGGATGTATTAATAAAATATCTTTTTTAATGTCTTCTTTTAATCCACCCATGTAATCTTCCAACAAATGTTCATCACTTATGTCATCCACCCTTGTGGCCAATACTTAAAATTCTGAATTATAATCTTCAATATAACCTAAGTGCTTGATTCTTGTCAATTGACTGAAGTAGTCATGTTCCCAAACTTTCCCATATCGTGCTTCTAAGTCTCTTGTAAATAAACCCAAGTATAATGATAAAAGTGAGGCTTCCTTTTAACTACCCATTGATACCATTGATATTGTTTAATTTCAAAGTTCAAATTTTCTAGGTGAATCATTTTCTTATCATCCATAATATTATGTAGTTCAAAATATTGCTCTATTTGGTTCACCTAGGTAAATACCTTTGTTCCATCAAACTTTTTTAATTCAATCTTGGGAAAGTTGAATTTAGGACCCCCACCATAATTAACTCCAATATTAGAGTTAAATCCACTTGAAAATTGCTTATTATTGGCAGGTTGTTCAACATGATTACTACCTTTATTTTCATGAGTTCCTTTCATTTTGGGATCTCCTTTAGGAAGTCTCTCATATAGAGCATGAAATATCATGGAAGACATGAAATTTTGCAATTCCTTTATGGATTTTTGTATTTCTTCTTTATTTTCATCCATCTATTTTTCATGTCATTCTTATTTTCATCTATCTTCTTATCCATATTATTGTCCATTTCATCCATATTTATTTTCATATTTTCATCCGTCTTATGTTCCATTTGTTCCATATTTATTTTAATCTCTTCCTTATTTTCAAGGATCTTCTTTTCCATTTGTTCCCTATTTTCAATGATCTTCTTATCCATCTGGTGATAAATCTCTTGGATTTCATCTTGACTCATGGTTGAGCTCTAGAAGTTTAGTGGGTGAAGTAAATTTTGGAGGAGCCTTTGGATCCATGTGATAAAATAATAATTATATTCTTTTTCCTCTTTATCACAAATTTTGAATCACCAAAAACATATCTTTCAATAAAAAATTATGCCAATTGTATGTTGCGTACCTTTCAAATCCTTAATTTGGAGTTTGTCCTCCTGACCGACCTTCCTTATGATGTATTTATAAAATTTTGAGATTTATGAGTGTGAAATTTTGTTCTATAGTACTCTGACATGTTTTCTTTGCAATTCCACATGTTTGACCAAAATTTGATGCGCCAAGTGAAGGTTATGGTAACTTTCCCAAACCTTTCTAATTTTTGGACTTTTCTGGAGAGAAAACTTGTGTAGAATGCCACATGTTCAATATTTAATACACGATTTTGAAATTTGGACCACATGTACTAGGAGATATATTCTTGGTCTCCATAAACTTTCACTATATGAAATCTCCCAGGAAATTTTTTATATCAAAAATCCCAAGATGACTAGTTTAAAACGAAATTTAGGATGAGTAAAAAACCCTATCTTCCAGAGGCTATATCTATGAAAGTGTAATGACCCAAAAGATACACTATTTACCATAGTTACCTTGATATGTCATATAAGCAACCTCCAAGTTTAACTATCTGAATTATCCTAGAAAAAAAGTTATATCAAAAATTCAAAGATGACTCATTTGGAGAAGAAAAACCCTAGGATTGATGCTTTGATACCAAATGTTGTGATCCAACACATTAAAAATGATAACAAGTCAATGAATATAGTCCAATTAAAGGGGGAAACCTCTGTTTACAATATATCCAATTTAGAATACAATATGAGATGAGATAAGATGATCATAAGACTATATATATATATATATATATAAGAGACAAAGGGTGAAATTATAATGAAAGGGTATAATGACGGGTTCTAGCCAACATACAATTATAACACTATAAATGTAATAATTCAATATCTAGGGCTTAATAAAGGGTTTTAGACATAACATGGGGCTTTAACCTCATGTGTTGTAATGTGTTGCATATAGTATAAGCGAGTGAATGTTGGTTGATTGAGATCATTTTTACCCCAACTATTCCATTTGGTATCATGTGAATGAGAATATTTGGGAGAAAAATGAGTGAGAGTAAGGATTAAAGAAGATGATATAAGTTGGTGAGTTGAGAAGTTTGTAAAAATGGTGAGAATAGGAGGAAGAATAACTATTAACATGGAGATAAAAGCACCTATAATATGAGTGAAGAGTTGAAGAGTAAGAAACCAAGAAAGAGAATTTGAAGCTAGTGTCCAAAAAACAAAAGAGAAAGAGGAAACCAAAGTCAAATATGGATACGTTAAAGTATCATTGATGATATTTCCGAGGACTAAGAAGGGGGTGATTAAGGTAATGTTTCTTGTTATGATGGAATATTGAAGGAAGAGATATTTATTGACCAACCATTGGTGATTATTAAAAGAGAAAATACCCTCATATATTGAAAATACTAGTACAAAGTTGAAGTTACATTATGTAATATGGTGGAATTTTGTGTAGCGAGAGAAAATTTAGAAGGGTAAAGAGAAGAGTCATGGTTGAAGTAAGATGGTCATGGAGATCTAAGATAAAAAAATTCCCATGGACTAAAAACAAATGTGGTTCAAGTAGATGCAAAATCATAGACAAAAGGATCAAAGTGTACAACAATACACATAATAATTTTCCAAAATATTAATATGTGCAGGTCACAAGGAGGATGAAGATCAACATATTCCGAGGTATTTTTATGGGTTAAAATTTGTCATTCAAGCTTAGACAATTTTTCATAAATTGTTTTTAGGAGAAAAGGAATATCAATGAATTTTGAAGGTAGAGGGAAAGTTAGCATGAAAGGAAAACACCAAAAATTTCGGTAGATAAAAAAGTGGTTATAGTTGAAGAGGTTGAAATTCCACATAGAAAGGGGAAGACAACCATGATGAGAAGACCATCAATAAGAAGTAAAATAGTGCATTGGGAAGAGGTTAACGTATAGATCGTGAAGAATTCAAAGGATAAGGAAGATGATTAAGTGGTTATAGACACAATATTAATTGTGATACTTGTGGATATGCATGACACAAGTCATTGATATGAATGGATACTTGAAATTTCGAAATGGTTAAGTGGTAAATTATCTATTTTATTTCCTTTACTAAAGAACCATTATTTATCATTCTTTTTGTACACATAATTATGTGGTAGAGTGATGATGTGGTACAATGATGCGCGGATAGATGATGTGGTAGGTAGAGAATGATTGGGTTCCAAAACATTGTAGTCCCCTTTCCTATCCGAATGGTAGTATAGGTTGCGCCTTATAAGTAGGGGCTCGTTGGATGATACCACAACTCCATCTTGTGGAAGTCCCCTTAAGAGTATGCACTTGAGGCCTCACCTTAGAGATAGGGGTATCAAGGATTTATGAAAATTCACCCATGGGTATGATCCCTTTTGGGCCCTGGCAATATTACAATCTTTGTTACAACAAGTATTTGTAGGAGTTGCACCAATCCATTGAGAAATACAACCTTTCCAGAAACTCGACAACAAATGGGATGAGAGAACCACAAGTATTAAAAGGGAGTGCAACAAACAATAGACATGTGACATGTAGCAAGGACAAAGGCCCCCAAAGATATTAAATGGGATATAGGGATATTCTGTAGCCAATTAAAGGTTTCCACATGGAAAATGGGAAAAGACAAACAAACTATCTATTTCTCTTTTGACATGGTTGGGAATCTATGGAGGTTGAGAAGGATATTTCCTTGGTCATTTGGGTAGCTGAGAGTGGGAAATGAAAGTTTGATCATAACTATGTATTGGACATTGTTGACGATTAAAATCACAACGAGTATTTCTCCTGCAAATTATTGCTAAAACCTATTAACTATAAGCTAATAATAT